>JAPMOR010023989.1:0-14339 GCA_026543865.1 Argiope aurantia
TTATTAGTCTTTTTAAATATCTAGTATGCAAAATAATCATATCTAATCATTTTTCTTTTCATATTTCCATATTTCAAATAAAAATTATTAATAAAGTGAAGGATATTTCTTATGGCATATTCATTTATCAAAAGCTTTCAGAATCGTCAGTTCTTACTTTCTTTTTTGTAATCAAAAAAATCCCCCTAACTTTATTATTTTCTCCTTGTCTTTTTAAGTTTTCTGTTTTAACATAACCTAATTTACCTATGTTTTCAAATGGATTGTATTTTTTCCTCTTTCTTTCTTTTGATGTGAAACGCCACAGTTTTATCTCGTCTTTTGAAACTATGTAATAAACAAAACAAAAAAAAAAGGATTATTGGCACTCAGATATTTTTTGTTGGCTTGGCTCATATTTAAATGCTTCTTATCTGTAATGCTTATAAGAAAAAAGTATGGATTGCCTTTTCTCTTTCTTGGGGCAAGTGCCGGTCTCAGAAGAAAACATTGTCTTTCATAGCATCAGCCTCAGGCACACTTTTATGCTTCTCGTTTCTTTTTGTTATGTTTGATGAGATATTTCTGCTTATATAGTTATAATGTTACGCTTCATTCAAGCCAGTAGCTATAGTCACTTTCGGATACTTAATCATAGACATGAAGTTACAAGAACTGATAGCAATGTTTACTGTAAGGCATCACGGTTTAGATTGCACTTTTCCATAAACTTTTTTTTTATCAAAATAGCTAGAATCTGGTTAAAGTATATACCAAATCTCATATCTAATCACCGTAACCATTTTCCTTTATAGCTAAAGATTTCTATAATCTCTTGCGCACTTAAAACATTCTCGGCAGTTTAGATTATAAACGGTTCGGACAATAAGAGCAGCTAATATTAATGAAAATATTTTACGGTATTTGCAATAAAGATAGCAAAATTCCATAATCATGTTAAGATTGCTGGGTTGTTTCAGTAGAGACAAAAAATATCAACTCATTTCATAGAAAAGGTAAATTATGAATTCAGCTCCAAAAAGTAGATAAATGAAGCACATTTTTTTAAAGGATCCTATTAAAGAAAGTAACTGAAAAAAAGTATGAGAAAGCTTCCAATCATTTAGGCCATCGCGGATTTCGCTCAGAAATTGCTTGCCAAAATGTTTATAAAAACATTTTCTTTCTAATTAAACATCCTTGGCTACTCAGAAATTTAATAATACTTTCATTTCCTCAGATCGGAGGGGTTGCAGCATCCATTAAAACCTCGACATCTAAAAAAAGTGTAAAATTTTGTAGTCATTTATTTATTCTTCATTTCCGGTGAAGTTTGGGGAATTTTCTCGAAATAAGAGTGACTAATCTATCTTGCTACTTTAGTTGAATTGTCTAGGTTTTCTCAGAGGAACGAAAAAAAAAAAAAAAAAAAAAAACAAAGAAAAGAAAAAAGGAAAGGAAGGGATAGCTATTGTCTCATCTTGATAATAACTTTATAATGATTATCATTCTATTATAATTGTTTTCTTGATGATTTATCTACGAAATATTTTCGATGAGGGATTTAATTTACTTGATACTGTAAATAAATCATCAGCAGTACAAATGCTGCAAAGAGTGCATTTTAATAAATCATATTTACTCTAAAACAAGTCTTCTACTGTTCTTGTTATTAAATAACTTAAAATGATTTGAGAATCGCTAATATATTTTTAAAGCTGTTCAGTAGCAAACAATTTCATTCTATTTTTACCTGCAGAAAGTACGGAACACTAAATGTTGATTTCGTTTTAGTAATTATATAGATTGATAACACCGACTTGAATTTTTTAAATTGCGTTTTATATTTTAAAGTAAAATTATTTGTCTGACAGTTCATTTGTTTTTTTAAATGCTTGGTTAGCTGGGGAGAGAAGCTTGAAATTAGCTTGAAATTCCTGAAACAAAATGTTTAGATTTTATCAGCTAAAGATTATTTTGTGGGGTTTGGAGTTTTGCTTTTATCTTTTATCAGTTTAACCACGCAGAAAATATATAATTCTACCCTTTTTTTATAGCTGAAATTTAAATAGGTTTTTAGGTCTTATGAAGGCCAAATATAATTTTAAACAAATAGTAACTTTTAATTCATATTTATTACAGATACATTGAAATATGAAATTCAAAATAAGCTTTCCTATGCTTTATGTAGTTTCGTAAAATAGTTTAAGAAGTTATTCCTGATATTTGAGTGAAGTTTAAAAATATTTAATGGTTCAAAGTAAAGAAGATAATAATAATAAAAAAAACATAATTTAATAACTTTTAACAATTAATAACTTTTTTCATAAAAGTTATTAAAATCATATTTTTGAGAGGTAAAATTCCCGATATGAATGTCTTTCTGCTATGTATATCTCAGGTTTTCTTTTTTTTTAAAGTGAAACAGGCAATGATCTGTAGAAATCGATACATTATCAGGAATGTGGCGATATTATGGGGAAAATAGCGATAGATTATCGAATGATATATCAGCATTTAATACATTAAACGTCAAAAAATTTCAAACATCAAAATTCAAAATATAGTTTAGCATTTCTGCTCGGAAGTTTTAGAGTAAGCATTGCTTACAAAATTCGAAAACAATCTATACGAAAGTAAGATGGATAAAAACGCATTTCAAAAAGGTAGAATTCTACAAATCCAGTATTTACCTAATTATAAAAATGGAAACGTTTCTCAGACTTGTTTATGAACAGAAATTGGCGTTTCGAGAATTCGTAAGCCTATACTTCAAAGGCAAGCGAATACTAATTGATGAAATGCGTTCGAATCTTCTACTTGCTGATAGTTCTTTGAGAGAGAGAGAGAAATCATTTGTAGCGTTTAATAGAAAATAAAGAAATCACATAATTTAAATTACGAAAAGGGAATAAAATGAAAATGTGAAGATTTTATTTCCGTTAAATTTCAAAGCAGGCAGCAAAGAACTAAAAAATAAATATTAAATCTAATTGAATCATGGCCTTTCATATATTCGATGAAAAAACATTGAATTCTGTAGGGAATTAATATTTAAATGCTTTGAATGAAATACATTTCAAATTTCTTTTTTGTAAGGTTTTCAGTTAAGGTAATTACAAGATATCGCACTAGAAAGATTTTGATAAACTTAAATTTTAGCAATGAATGTATGTTCAATTAATTTTTAATTAAAAATATTTTTTCATCCTAAATACAAATGATAAAGATAGCAAGAAAGGACCGCGATGGATTTGTAATTATTATCATCTATTTTTGTGTTGAAACTTTTATGCGAAAAATATTTTGTCCCATCATTGATTTGAATATACACTTTATGATCACTTAAATTCCATTTATGGCTTCATAGCCTGATCTTTGTTACTTGTATTTGATATATTTTCGAATTTACTGTTTGTTATAATTTAAAATATATGAAAGTTATATCATTGTAATTTGTTTCAAAATCTTTAAATTTTATTTTAATCCTATCATGCTGAATCAAAGAACCGCTGAATCAAATAAAAGGGATTTTAAAAAGTCTAATAACAATATTTTATATTTGAAAGAATGAAATTCACACTGGTATAAGTCATTAAAAAAATATTCATGACTTAGAAGGAGAAAAGGGAGAATTATGTGATCTACTTACATTACAAGATTAACGGATACATAATTTATAATATTCCTTATCAAAGAAAGGAAATTATGCAACAGAAGATTTCAGAGAAACCATAGTGCTTTTAACGTATCAGATTTTTTATTATCATTGCCTAAAAATTTTTAATGTATTTTCAATTTTTTGAAAATTATTATATTGTTACAAACCTGCAATTAGGCTTCCCAGCATAGTTTGTTCCATCAACAGAAAGAAAGTTTTACAGTCATCTGAATGGGACGGAGTCCAGGTGGCGCGTCAAAGGTCCCAGAGCTTGGCGACCAATTTGGCGACTTTGGCGCCAAAATAGATAATACCCGAAACTTCGAGAATTTTCCCGATCCGTCCAGTAGGAACCGAGATACGCCTCGAACGTTCCTGATTGGTTGAGAGGCTTCTAACCCCGCCTCCTGAGACCTATAAAAGGGGCTGCAGCTGCCAGACAGAGGAGTCCAAGCCAGTAGTCAGAGTGGACGGAGTGGTCGAAGAAGAGTAAGCGGAATCGACGGAGCGAAGTCAGTAATCCGAGTCAGAGTCGGAGAAGTAGAGGACGGAGTAGTCGGAAGCGACTGAGTCAAGCTAGTGCTGAACTGAGCTGTGCGCTACTGTCTACAGTAGATTCTGGTTGTATGCTGCTGTGTGTGCTGTTGTATGCTACACGTCTCGGGTGAAGATAATCGTCTTCTGTGCTGTATATAGTTATCGTTTTTGTGCTGTCCTGTGTGTCCTCGTGTAAATAAACGTCGTTGTTTTTATTCTACTGCCACCTGCTGATTGAGCGTTCTACACACCATATAACTTCCACTATCCAAACGAACCCCGGTAAAAAAATTTCGTAACAATATTTAAAGATTTAATCAGTAAAATATATTACTCATAGTTATTCCTGTCTGAATTCCTCAATACAATAATGAAATATTTATCTTACTGTTACTTAGTTACTTTAACTTATTAAATTTTTTTTTAAATTTCTACTCAGTTTGAATGTAGAATTTATGAGCTGTAATTGCTTTTAAGCAGAATTAGATTTTTTTTAATAATAAAAACAAAATAAACTGAATAAACCCTTTTATAGTTAGAAATCTCAAGTTTTTAGCAATATTAGAGCACAATAAACAGTTCTTTCAATTGATTACATTTTGATTACAACATACCTATAACGTTATTGAAAACAAATATTGAAAAATACAAACGGACATTTAAGCTGTAGTGGTGATACACTACTTATATACAGGCGCCAAAATCTCGATATAACAAACTTGATACTCGATATACTTGAAACTTGGTACAAGGACAAACTTTTTTCATCCGGCGCTGAAAAAGGTATGTCCTTCATACTGATCTTTCTTTACTTTATGGTATATATTTTCTTGCAATATCTCCATTTTGTATCTAAAATATGTATCCATACTTCAATTATCTTGGTTAATATAAACTTACTAAAATTATTTTTGTTGTACCTAAATTTTAAATAATTTTTTTTCCTCTTTTCCATATTGATCTATTGTAATATTAGACTGGAGACAATGTATTTTCGCTAAATTTTCAATTCAGTTTGCAGTTAAAAAGACATCATTTCTTGCCCACACTAATTTCTTACCCTGATGAGCAATTGATGCGTTGATCGCTTTGTTTTGCATTTTATTTTCCAATTTTATTATTGATTTATTTCCAAAGCGTTTCTAGAATTGCATTTTTTACATATTCGAGTTACCTGTGTTTTATATTTTTTTCCTTCCCATTTATTCATATGTTTTAAACATTGTTTTTCCTTATTCCGGATTACTTTTGGTTTTCACTTTATCTTAATTTTGATATTACATATTTACATGAAATTTTCTCCTTTGTTTGTGTATATATGTAAAATAGATTTGAGTAGCAGTCGCTGAGTTCTTTTTTATTCTTCAGAATTTCAAAGTAAGAATACCATTTTTTGCTTTCTTCAATATTTCTTTGCTCGAGCCTAGGCGACGGTGTTCACACTGGCTACGGTGAAGTGTATCAAATAGGAAGGCAAAAAGTATGGAAAACCGAGAGTATACATCTTACATAGTTTCATAGAAAAATATATCAACTGCATACCGTGAGAAAATTAATACTCCACGCAACGCATAAGTTACAGTGAGGTTGGTGTTCAAGCTTGTCAACACACACACACATGTATGTATGTATATATATGTATATTATATGTGTTCAAGAGCTTTTATGTTATTTTCTTTTTATTCTAATAATTATAATTAATATACTTTTGTTTCATAAAAGTGTTTTCAAGCATTTCTAAAACTTAAGAAATTTTAAAAAATGCTTAAACTAGTGGCAGAAATTTTAATATCTTTTTATTAGAAAAAAAATATTTGTTATCTTATATTCCTTTCATTTCTGCTTCAGTTTATGAGGGAATACAGGCTTCAAACAGGCTCTTGGAAAAAAGCTGAAATTATATATGTACAATAAGTGTTTGGGATGACTATACCTACATAACAAGAATAATTGAGACAGTTATCTATTTGCTAGAAGTCAGCAGAATACGGAAGCATTTAAGATTCCAGATTTCCATGGAGGAGAATAAGACTAAGGCGGACGGCCTAATTTTGGCTTTGTCTATTTGATTTGAAGCACAGGGATTTATAAGGCGGCACTTTGTGACAAGGTGCTTTGGAAAGATATATAGAATATGAAAAGCAGTTAATAAAATAGTAAAAATATTTTATATCACCGAGGGCAGTCTTGTTAGAAGGTAGATCTTAGATAATCCGAAACCTAGCATGTATATTGGATCTATGTTCACGAAACAAGCATTAGAATCTTGAAATTAATATGATTTGTAAAGAAATGTTTAAAAATTAACTGACCATGTTGTGTAATAAAGGCATCATAAACTATTTATCGAACTACAAACTAATGAAAAAGTTACATTAAAAATATGCATTCACAAAATATAATCGCTGATATAATATTTTATTTCCTTTTTTTTAGAGATACTTTAAAAAATTGTATGGGTAAAACCAATATTTTTTTTGTTCTATTTAGCTTCAAAAATGCATATTATAAAAACTAAATCATCAATCAAGTTATTTATAACACACTATACATTTTTCTAATATTTCGTTACTTGTTCCCCACTGAATTTATTTTTCTACATAATCACGATATAGCATAAGTATAGCAAAATTTCAGTTTTAAAAAAATGTTTCGCAGTTATTTGTTGAAAAGTTTTTTTATTTATTATAAGTTTTCCTATTTATTTTTAAATGATATGTTACGCATTTTAATAGTTATTCCCTAAATTAGAAAAACAATTCATCGTTTATTGGGATTGGGTTTATATTAAAAGAAACAAAACAATTCTTTTCAAGGCAAATTTTCTTCGTAATCTTAACTTTACCGAAACAATAATTTTAATACTTTGAAGAAAAATGACTAACATTTTTTTTTCAATATTTCTATTTTAGATCAGAAATAAATTTGTCTTTTATAGTAATTCAATGATTTAATTTGAAAGAAGGCATCAAAACTCTTGCCTTTCTTCCTACATCAACTTTTACATAATTATACAGGTGACGAACACTTAAACTTTTCACATTATTGAAACGCCATTTCAGATAAATAGAATAAAATGAATGGTATAATTTTCCTAAAGTATTTACATTCGCAGTAAGTTGCAGCGCAATGATTTAATTATTTGAAATCCATGATGTAGTTCGTGGAATGCGTGGGTTTGTTAGGAATATTCCGGATAGCTGAGGAAGAAAAATATTTTAATGCACCTTTTCTCTAATGTTTCCTCATTAGCTCATTTGGGTTTCTTGGTTATACGAAAAGAACAAACGTTAAACTATCCTAAATTTAACAAAAAAGTTTCTAATTATCTTTATATGATTGTGATATTCTTTCACCAAAGATTTCTTTTTCAAATTTCATTCTAATATTTATTCTTCTTGGGCGAGTTAATGTTAACATGTTAAAAATGAATTAAGAAATTAATAAAAAAATTATTACATTTTATTGAATGATAGTAAACTTGATTTATAAATAAATGAGATAATTTAAAGTGTTCCCAATATAATTCTTTTCATAAATATGAAAAGGATTGAACTATTATTATGCCATTTTATTAAATCAATATTAAACAATTACTGTTACTATTATAGAATTATTATTTACGCAGATTATTTGAATTATATCATATAAATTCACTATTTGCTATATTTTAAACTTAAGTAGAATGTTTATCTTTGAAATATGAAAAAGAAAATCTCTATGAATTCAGAAAAATATCTCTTCCTATCGATTCGATTCTATTTTTATAGAAATAGACTATACATAAAGTTTCATATGGTTTGCGTTCGAGTCATTTTGTACCTAAGCAAGTGAATCCAAAAATCATTTTATACCATTTAACGAGGTTACAAAGGATGCTAGTTCTCAAGTTAGATTTTGTAAGGAGTTTTTTTTTTTATTAAATTACCATGTTTTAGTTAAATCAGGAATCAATTTTTTATGTTACAAGATTGACTACTGTCATTCCTTATTCTACTTGGTTAATTTTTTTTACATATATATATAAAATAGATTACATTTCCAGAATTTGCTTTATAAGTTTATAACAACTTCTAAGCCTTATAATGGAAAGACATTTTTGGAATTAAATGAAATCCTTCTTTTAAATTGTTTCAATTATTTATAAAAAATTTAATTTTCAGAACATGTGCTAAAAGGGCTTATAAAAAGTAATAAATATGGGATGATGACAATATGTTTAGTTAGTATAATCAATATTTTTAAATAAAGCGCATTTAATGAATGGCGCTTTTAAATAATAAAATGTCTTCTGCGTAGAAATATAATGCTCGAAAAAGCGAAGCTGAGTAGTCCAATCAAAAAGTCCAATCAATTAATGAAGTAATAAGGTTCAAAATGCAGTGATTTTTACACTTGTTTACTGTGTAGTTAGCAGTGATTGCTTTTAATTTAGCAGTAATCGTATTGCTTGTTTATTTCATTTAGATCTCTTGAATAAAAATTATCTTATTATTTCCTCGAAACAGGAATAAGAAATTCCATTGCAATTAATTGGGAAAGAATATTCTGCTTCGTAGCTGCAGGGAGTATTTCAAATTCACATAATAATTGGTTCCCTAGAAGTAACAACATAATTCATTTTTTCCCTAAGTAGTACTATACGATTGAGCTCCCTCTTATAACAATTACGAAAAAATTGCAGTCAATGTTATGGGTTTTTCATTTTGTTTCTTTGTTTTCTTTTCATTTGGAAAATATTGAGTCAGCAAATATCAATATATCTCATATTTCACTTTTCCTTTGTTATGCAAGTAAGAAGCATATTTTTTCACTATCATTGTTTGCTTAGGGACAAAATTAGATGAGAGAAAAAAAATATTTAGACAGCATGAGTTGAAAAGACGAATACATTGTTTTAAAGCTCCATCTGGAGGAGAACGGTATGGGAAAATATGCTAGGCTAAACTTCTGTTATGTCTTTATTTAATAATTGTGTAGAAGTAATCGTAAGTATCTGGAAAACAAATTTTCGAACTAAAGATTTTTTTTCCGTCCTGAAATGTATTTTAACAGATAGAAACCTTGAAGTTAAAAGGTTAAAATTGCATCAATGTATTAAATTAGATTATCGTGCAAATGTTTGAGAATATTTCATATATTCAGCGATTATTTGGAAATTTGGAAATCTGAAAAATGCCTTCAGTCAAAATTTTAAAGATGAATAAAATAGTCATTCCTATTTAAACACAGGAAAGACTTTGTGTGGAACATCAGTGTTATAATCGGAAATAAAACGATTGATGAAATTTCGAACATGATCTGTCTGTTAAAAAAACAATATAGGTATTTTTTTCTGGTTCATTTTTAATCTTATCATTCTTTATCCATATCCAAATTATTTTTTATCATTTGAAATGCCAACTATGGATAAAGTTTGTATCTTAAGGAGAAGTAGAACATCATGTATATTCTAACTTTCCTGCATATTTTTATAATATTTTATCACATTACCTGCTTGTATATTCATTTCCAATCTTTGAAATATATTATCAGATCATTTCTTCCGGATAAGAAAGAATGTTTTGCTGAGGCTTGATCGACAGTTTTTGTAGAATTTATTTTTTAAATTAACGAGAATGAAACTAATTATCTGTTCTTTATTACCGTCAAGTAAAGCTTATCCCCATTTCATGGACTTTTTTGATAGAATATTATTGTCCTCAAACATCAAAAACTTATTTTCTAATGTCGGACAGCTTTAGCACCTACATATCCAACGATTTGAGCTTTTAACTTAAATACCAGAAAGGAATATCAATCTTCTATAATTATAAGTTTAATCACTGGTGTTCGTCGTCTCCTCATCACACCATACAAGCACGAGAATTTACATTAATAAAAAAAGAAGAAACTTTGACAAAATATTTCTTAAAATGACTTATAAATGATCAATATTTTACCAACCTTGAAATAAACATAAAAATGAATATACGTTAATTTTATTTTGTTCCAATAAACAACATTATTTTTTAAAAGATATTCAGAGAAAGGATTATAAGTTTTAAGAAAAAAAAACTTTTGAGGTATGTTTCATTTCTGCTTTCATGCATATACTTATGATATAATATAAAAAATTGAAATTAATTTTTTACTTAAGAACTTAGTTTAAAAATTAATCATTTTTTAACAGGTTCCTAAAGATTAGAAAGAAGGCGGAATTTTTTTAAAAATATCGATAAATGTTAATATTATGACTTAAATAAAAGGAAAGAACTTCATACTACATTTTATTTATATACTATGTAATTGATAGAATTAAAATGAAGAAGAAAAGCTCAAAAATTAATACAAGAAATGAGGTAAATCAAAAATTATGAGAAATGTCACAAATATCATTTATAATCAATCAATAAGTTCTAATTTTTATGTTGTTGTTGCTGTTACTAATCTCAGAATTATCTAGCAGGGCTAAACAATCCCCATGAATCTGTAAACGTCTAAAAACAGCTGAGGTTACTGGAGAACTTCATCTTTGTTAAAACCCAAACAAACCTTAACATGGGCAGGGGAGGCCATGTCTGTTGAACACCAATGGCACTCAGGGTATACTTTTTGACCCTGCCGAATAGTGAGGGCTCTAGTATGGCCACTCAAGAAGCGTGAGAAAGCAGTTTGTTGGGATATGAGTTTAAGCTAGAAGGACCCACCAGGAATACCATGAGTGGTTGGGAGGAGTTTTCGAAAGCTTGTTCAATTTTATTTTTGCTAGGGAAGAAATCTCGCTAAAGGTGAGCTTCCCACAATGACTCACACCCTCCTCAGCAGCAGACCTGGCTAAGGAGTCGGCTTTTTCATTACCTTCAACCCCAACATGTGAAAAGATCCATTAAAAATGTATGGCATGACTGGTCTGTCTGAAAAAAAATGGTGAAAGTCTGTCAAGTAGATTTAAAATGTCCAGGCTAGTCTGGTCTCCAACAATACCCCTATTAGAAAGGTGCTGAATTGAAGCGCGACTTTCAGTTTCCAGATGCCTTGGAAATGATCCTCCACCTGAACTACGTACTGCAAGCTCCTTCTGATAGCAATCTCAAATCTAAAAATTGAACAAAAATTAAGGTTTTTGATCTTGAACTCTAAAGCACCGGTAGGAGTAGGAATATAAACTCCACTACCAGAAATTCCTTTTTCGCCTCTGCTGCTATCAGTATAAGTCTTTAAAGAAGATCAAGGAATACTATGGATTCTTATTCATAAGTGAAAATAAATCGAAACAATCGATAAATTTGATTCAGATTCAGTTAAAGGCAACTACTCCAAAAATTACTTTTATATATCTATATAAAAACTTTGATTATAAACTTAATTTTCAATTTTTTTATCAGCATAATTGATTTTTCATAATTCAAGTTTTTTTGTTGTGCTTAAGGCAGGTTGCATTTTCAAATATACTCATTCAGCGGGGAAACCGAAAAGTTTGTGAAATAATTTTTTTTTAACAAATATTTTTTTTCAAAGTCAGAAAGTAATTTGATCAAACATTTTGCTAGATTCAGGTGCGCACAAATTGTCAAGATCTTGGTATTTAGTAAATTTGAACTGACAAAAGGGGAGATATTAGGCGTTGGTGAGAAAAACGGTGATCAGAGCTTAAAGTTACATTGAGTCTCTGTGTATCAAGACTAATGTTTTATGCTTCAGTTCTTCCTACAATGAATAAAATAATAATAAAAAAAATTTTAGTTGCCCTCAGAAGAAAATCAAATGCAGCCTTCTTATAAAGTCAACATCACCTAATTAGTTCATTTTAACTAGCTCAGAATGAGAATCAAGAAACCTCAAAGTAACCATTCGACAGAAATAATTCGAACGTACAAAATTAAAATTTGTGAGATAAATTAAGAATCTTGTACTTTTATCGAACAGTGGTAAACATTATACTAAAAAAATTAACCAAAAAGACTTAGAGCATGAAAATTTAGAAAACTTTAAAGATACATAAAAGTTACACCATTCGGAAATTTCGAAATCAATGGAATGTTTAACAGAGATGAAATCTATATTTTTATGTACATGCACAACAGAACATCAGATTTCTTTATTCTGGTTTACTGAATTCCGGAAATACGATAACCAGGTACAGTTCTAAATAATGTCTTACCCGAACTCATCAATGGGGTAATACTAGGAGCAGAACGCGAAAACTTGGAACTAAAATTTCCTCATAAAACAGAACAGTCCCAGAAAACTAATGGTTTCAGTTTCCCACGCGGACCTCACCAAGCGCAAATAAAAATCCATTATATTTGTGCATTCCACCATTCGTCCAGTGCTGAAATTTCATCGGGCTGTCATTCTGTTGGGTCAGGACCGTTTTATTGCCTTTCGCCTCTGAGCCTCGAGGGCAAATTAAATTCTGCAAGCGAGTGCACTTCTGGTGGGCCTCAAAATGGAATCGTAAATTTTTTTTCTGGTTTTCATTAAAACGAGAAAATAGAAGGATCTTTTATTGCCATCGGAAGGGAGAGAGAATGTTTTAATTTAAGGATTAAATGACGATCGTTAAATTTCGGAGAGGGTGCCTGGAGAATAGCAACAAGTTATCGGAACAGCGAGGCAAGGACCGTTAGCGAAGTGCCTTTAACTAATTTTCGGAAGAGTGTTGAAAGGAATAATATGAATGGAATTAGAAGATGGTGCTAGTAAAATATCAAGAAAATGAGCATTGATTAAAAAAGATGAAGTAAGATATAAATGAAAAATCATTTTTATTTCAGATGAATAACTAGAGCATTTTTTTTAAAAAAACCCATTGAGGATTAAATAGATTAAAAAGAGAAAAGATTTACATTCATGCATTTCAAACTCAAATTCAAATGATTTTTTTTTTCTAAAAGCATATTTAATCACGAGGAAGAAATTTCAAAATATTTTTTTAAAGCTGGGAATTCTTTGAAATTTTTACCCCTTGTAATGTTACATCTATTATCTTATTTAATTAACAATATATCTATTAACCATAGCTGCAATAGTGCACTGCCTATGGAGAGCAAACTGATTTCACATTGGTATCAAGGGAAACATAATATTGTTTCTTTTCACAATCATACAGTAAGGAAAAGAGCTTCACAGATACTTTAACGGAGTCTGAATGGATTTAGATTCAAGGACCCTGGCCTTAGTAGCAAACTTGGCGCACATTTCGCAGAGACGAATTGGGCGATAGAAACGAAAACCCTCGAAAGCGCCAAATTTTTGGTGTTATCTATATTAAGGGCCAAGATACGGATCAGCCTAGATCTTTCGATGTCCTTTTGGTCAAACATATGAGAGGCAGTCGAATTAATTTTTTTATTGGAAACTTTTACTGCGGACTGATTTCCCAAGTGAATTTTACTGGTATTACGAAGCAATTATGCTGTTCTGCTATCTAAATAGCAATTTACTGTCTGATAGTATGTTCGTGACTTCAGCAAGCAGTGCGAACTCTGGGGTTGTATGTTACTGTGTTTCAAGATATTTTTCTTTGTGTCAAATAAAACTTTTAAACGTACGTGTTAGACTTTTTGCCGTCCACCCATCAAGCAAACTTTCCCTAACAACTTTATTTTTGAGAAGCGAAGTGAAATCATTCTTGCAATATTCAGTATTATATCATCTGTGCCTAAAAAATTGGCCTACCAAATACAGTTTTTTGAGATGCGTTATAAGTAATTTCCTAGGAAGGAATTAACATGTATTTAGTTAATTGTATCATATATTTGTGTTGATTTTTTCAGAATGAAACATTGTAATATATAGAGAACGTAACGAAGATGTTCTCAATCCACACTGAATCAGCAAATTGAATTATAAAAGTAAACAATTCTGCAATAATGAATAATTTTGATATTTTTAAAAGAATGTCATTTTATTTTAATTAAGATTTTATACGAAATAAAAGAGTTTGCTTTATATTTTAAATGTAATTAATTAGATCAATTAAAATAATTACCTACAGCAATAAATGTATGAAATTGGCTTCAATAGAAGGCATACGTTAGCAATCTTTTTGATGATGAAATTTATCTGAGCACCTTTATGCCATTATCTTTGGAAATACACTGGTGTGCAAAACTTAAGCAACAATGCAAATTTTAAGCAGATAGCCATGAAATTGCAGATAAGGAGTTCTTGCGAT
>JAPMOR010023990.1:0-24879 GCA_026543865.1 Argiope aurantia
TTTACGATTACAGTGCTTTCTTTGTAAGAGAAAATAAAAATTAATTAGTAATATTTATACTCTAAAACTGTTAACGATGCTGTTCCACATGCTTATGTACATGTCCTACATATTTGTAAGCTTCCTTGCTTATTCTGATACAGATCTTGATAATAACAATTGAAATGAATGTGTCTTATTGTGTAAGTACATAAGTCGGTAGATCGAAAAACAATGCAGCTGGTTTCAGCACATAAATATACCCTGAAACATATATCATTCCAATCTTCGGCTTTTCTTATCATTTTTTCTTGATGTACTTGTTATCATTTTTCAATATGTCTCTATTTCGAACTCTCAATAATCTAGGCATGGTTACGTTTCAGGATTCTTACTAATGTTAACCGCTAATTTGTAAACCTACGAAATTTATCAAACAATTTCCAGCTTTAAATATCCTCAATAGATGATATTTTAAACGAACAGACCAGGTGAAAAAGAAAGTATATATCCTTTATAAATGTCAAACAATTTTTCAATTAAAATGTAAAATCAAAGAAATGAATAGATGTATTTTCCAAAAAGAAATTTAAATTACAGCAATAAAAATATCTAGAATTTATGCTTTTATTAATATGTTTTTTATAATTTTCTTTTTATGAAAAAAATGATCGTTGATAAAAAAAAAGCTAAAGTAAAATGAATATTCAAAATATTTTCAATTTCTAAACTTTACTCTAGCTCTGCTAATGATTTAAGTACAACATAAAGATTTGTAAACCTCAAAATCAGATTTGTGGACAATTCCATTCTAAATCATTTGTACTTCATTTATTCATTCGTACATTGTATTTTTCTGCTAATATTAAAAATAAATAAAATAGGAATTAATATATAAAACTATTCTGCGCAGGAAATGGCAGGCATTTATTGAATTCATTTTAACTAACATGCTTATTTCTTTTTCGAATACAATTCCATAAAAATCGACCGAGAACTATAAAAGTTTATTGCAAAGTTTAAATTGAATAAATAGGAAATGTTTTTTTTTTTAATATCGAAGGAGCGTTATTTAATATTGCGTAAAAAAAGTGAAATAAATTCTATTTATAAATACTGCTTTTTATTTTAATAATGTTGTAATTATTTCTTGTTTAAGAATAGACGAAATGGTTGTTCAATTTCACACTGGACGGCGAAGTTTTCAGCAACTTTAAGAAACTAATTCAATCATAGGCGTCTGGTGAAAAAGGAAGTTGTAATAATTTTCGTGCTGCCACCTATTGAAGGAAAGGAAAACTAAGTCAATGACGGAAATTTAATTAACAGATCAAATTTTTTATATTTATATTTAGGGATTTCATAAATCGTCGATTTCATATAAACACCTTCAATGATTTCTTTCAGCACATAAATTAATCAAAATTCTCTGGATCTTCTTTTACCAATCTATAAGAAATTACAGCGAAATAAAAATTACTTCTAGTCTGTTATAGTACTTTGAAAAAAATATTAAAATAAAAATGCCTTCGGAACTGTTAGAAATTTTTATTGAATTTCATTTAATAAACAGCATAAAACTGGGTAGTAAAACTAAACATTCTTTACTTTAATTCAGTTTGTGAATTGAAATGAAAAATGCGCAGTAAATAAAATGTTGATTTTGTAATAATAACAGTAGATTTTGTATGCTTATTTTATATTAAGATTATTATCTTACGAAATTACTTTAACTCTATAACTTTCTTTCTAAAGCAAATTACTTTATTATTTTCTAAAAGATTTTTTCTTGTAATTTCTGTAAAACTGTTTTTATGGCATAATTACTCATATTGTAACTAAACATCAGTTTGGGAAATCTGCGCTTGAGACATTCCGGTTAGACAAATAAAGCAATTTATAATTTTAAAATCTTCAGGGTTAGTCCTTTGCATTAAATTTTTTTGTTATAAGCGTGCTTTAGTATGTTATATAAGGTAAATAGAAATCTAATTTAAATAAATAAAAAATAACACAAAGAAAGAATTCTGTGTAATATATCCATTCAAACATTTCAATCCAAAGGATAAATATTCAGAGCTGTGATTTAAATAAAATATGTAGAAAATTTTACATAAATAGTTACCATCATTTTACGTGTTGTTTCCTTAAGAGCGTTTTAATAAGTAATTTTTACAGTACATTGAATATAAACTAAATTCAAAATAAGTATTTGCTTTGTTTAAGTGCATGATAAAATACATTTTATTTCTGAGAGAAACATATACTTGAATTTATGATACCGAATATAAAAATTATACAAAATCCGTATGACACTTTTGAGGATATATAAGTAGTCTGAAAAGGTAACTAAATGTTATCATTCATTTCTATAGATCACTTTAAATATATTTCCTGAATGAAAACTAATTACAAATTATAATAATCTTTTTATTGAAATTTCAATTTAATTTCTTATATATATTTTAATATAGTATTAAAATAAATACTATGTAATAAAATTTCAAACTTTCAACTTTTTATACAATGAATAATTTTTTTTATGAGAACCGAGATTTCTATAAATTGCTCGTCATTTAATTTTTATAAGAATAAAAAAAAATATTAAATTTTAAATTTTTATAAAAATGTGGATTGGATAATTTTAAATATTTATACTCAACTTCTCATTCATATAGATATCTTTTTATTCATTTACCAGTATAACAGGTTCACTCAGAAATAAAAATAAGACCTCGATTGCAATATCTAATTTATATAGAAAATATATAAATAAATATCCAAATTTATTAAAGTTATATGTGTAAATTGTTAAATGTTTAAAGTTGTTTAAAAAATTATTTGTCAATTTAAATTTTATAATTGCTTATAATTTATAGTTGACTCTTTTTATTTATCAATGAAGATGAATTTGAATTAAAATTTATCGAAAGTTTTGATGATGAAATTTCTTGCTGAAATAAAAACTGATGCTAGAAAATTTGGTTTCTAAAAAGTAATATTTATCATAAAACACAATTTTCCCTTTATTATATATCAAATAGAATACAGCTTAGAATTCAGATATACAGCTAATTTTTTAATTAGGAAAAAACTACAAATATCAATAGAATCAGAATAATATCACTGGATTTATTTTTTTAGGAAAAAAATTATTTATAAAATTAATCTATTTTGTCACAGATATTTTAATGCCATGTTATACAATATTAAAAATCATTTTTAAAGAACATCGAAGAATATTATCGAAATTAGGAATAAGACAATTTCAGCATTAATATTGTTAAACAAAAAGAAACAAAAAAATCTCCATCATTATTTATTTAATGCATTAATGTTTAATGCACAATTGAATCATGTCTTTTCGCATTCCGAAGCAATACTTTTGATAAATGATGCAGAATTTTAAATATCATGTGTATATTTGAATTGTGTTACATAGTTGTGTGTTTATATTTCAGTTTAGTCATATGTTCTTCTTTGTTGTTTCTCTCTAGAAGATACATCATACCTAAATTTCTGATCCTGTACCTAAAATTCATTTTTTCTACAATTTATGGTAGATCCAAATGTATAAATGACACAAACTTCAAATAAATGATGGAATATTTAAAAAATATTATCCAGTTTTGTGTTTTCTTTCTTTACCTAAATATTTATACAACTTTATTTGTTTAAATTAATCTAATAACACTGATGGACGTAGTTTGCAGAAAAATTCATTAATTTTTTTATGTAAAATTCCAAAATATCTGAAATAAGTTGATTTTTTTAATACATTTACAAAACATAAAAGTCAGACTTTGAGTAAATCTAAAACAGTTTTTTATTATTTTGATGTCAATAATAATTCCATTAGTGAGGTTTTTTGGCAAAATGTTAAATGCCTAATGGTTTAAAATATATTACAGTGAAAGCAATTTTTTAGCATTTTTGTGCTGCATCAAACCTCAAAACAAAATTAAGTCAAACATATTTATTAGTAAAGTTTTATAGTCTTCAATTTACAAGTATTTGTTTTATTACCACTTAAAGATAATCGAAGGCATCATACAAAAATAGCATGTACTTTGTGAAAATTACATTTGTTAATTTAAATATTTAATACTCAGTTTCAGTAAAAAATAGCGTAATCTTTGTCTAGACAGTAAAATATCGTAATATTTGGCTCTCAAGATCAAATGCTTATTAGTTACTTAGTTCTTTTTTTCATTAAAACAATTATTAAGATTTCTAAACATAAAAATTATTATATTACTCTTTACAACTTTGGCTTTTCGAGGATTAAAAATATGGTAGCACTTTTGCAACATCATCAACAATAAATCCCTTATATTTTTTTTGTTTTTATTTATATTAGTAGGAATAAACTGGTTATTAAATTAAGAATGATTGATTTCCCCATTCCGAAACAATTATAATAATTAATTAAATATTAGAAAGTACAAAAAATAATAAAGTTTAAAAGCACGTTTTATTAATACCCTAAAAACTGTCAATAATAAGTAAAAAATAATATGTAAAGCCTAAAATAATTTTTAAATTGTCTTTCCTAGAAATTCAAAATAAATCCTTTTTTCTTTTCCTCAGTATGACTTAAAAAATGGCATTTATTTAAAAAAAATATTAAAAATGTTTCAAAGTAATGAATAAAAAATCAATTTAAACTATCTTTACAGCGATATAATTATATTTTAAATCTATTTAAACTAAATCTTTACAGGCATAAAATTCAAATACATTGTATTATTTTATGTCTTAGTTTCTATTGAAAGTCATTATACAAATCGTACTTCTTAGGTGGTTTAGAGTTTATTATGATTCCGATTCGTTAACAAAATTCATTCAAATAAAGCTATCAAATTAATCATCTTGACATTTATTCTCAATGAAAAATATTTATAGAAGTACCATTTTATTTTTAAAGGATAATACTTCATATTTAAAAGATAAAGAAAATGCTTTTTATCCGTCCATGTTCTGAATGAAATAAACCAATTATTTTCACTTATAATAGAGAATTCTTTCGAACTCAAGAGCGCGGATAACTAGAAACATCTCTTGAGACTTTCTGTTCTCTTTATCTCCTCGACAAACGCTTTAAAATTCCAAACTCAGACACTGTTTGCTTTCTTTTAAAAACCCAAGACGAACAATACGTGGACAAAGAACTTACTTAAACTTCTAACGATAACATTTGAGAATCAACTCAGTGTGTGCGTTTACTGTTTTTACATTCCTTCTTCATATAATAAAAGAAGAGAGAATCGAGAAGTAGAAGGAGTAGAAAAAAAGGATTCCGTCAAATAGTTAACGACCGTACCGAATCCTTTGATGACGCCATGTTCACGTGATCCTAATAAGGGCTGACGCAAGGGACCTGTTTCGCACATGAAGCAAGAGAAGTCACTTAGTCATGGATTGGCAATTTCCAACTCTGAATCGGTTTACATCTTACTCACAAAGTAAAAGAAAACACGGTGACATAAAAAAAATAAAGCATTCGGCTGATATTTTTTACTTACTGTTTTCCCTGGGTCTTTTTTTTTCTTTCATTGTTATTTAGATAGCAAATGTATATTATAATAGTTTATTTTCGATTATTTTATTTCAATTTTTTTCAATTAAAGAGCATTTATAACGTTTTATACGTTCTGAACTAATAATTAGTGTATTAAATACGTAAGAAAATTGAATTATGTTTTATTATTTTATAATGGATTGATAATTTCCAACTTTGAATCTATTTACATCTTACTCCTTAAGTAAAAGAAAACATGATTGCATAAAAAAATAAAACATTCGACTGATAATTTTTTACTCTCTGTTTTCTTCCTTTCATTGATATTTAGATAACAAATGTGTTTTATAAACGTTTATTTCTGTGCCCTAGAATGCTGAGAACTGATCATTTGGTTAAGGGGAGGGTGGACTCTATTAGACACTTTTGCAAATTATTCACATAAGGTTATGAACTTTTTATGCATATATATTAACATATAAATGCATCTCATTTCTTAAAAAAACGTTTTAAAACAAAATAGATTATTTTTTAAAAAATTTTAAAGGTATATAATTTTTAAAAGTTTTAAAATATTCTTGACAATTTAATTTTTAAATTAAATTCTATTAATTTTATTAAAATATTTCTAAAATAATTCTATTAATTATATTAAAAATTCTATTTAAAATTTTTCTTATTACTCAATGTAAATTCATTTGGAACAAAATTGGGTATAATTTTGCAATTCCAATTAAATGCTAATTTTTAGAAATATTTTTATGCACACTTCCTGAATTTTCATAAGAATTTTATGTTTTCCTGAACTAAAATGGATTTTTATCTAAAAGAAATTCGAAGCATGAAAAGTATTTTCTATTTTTTTTTAATGTTTGATCAAAATCTTTATTATCAATTTTCATTTAATTTCTTCAAAAATTAAGACACCTGAGATTTTTCAAAGATATCCAAATCTAATTACGATATCATGTACTTTTTTTCCTCTTAACCTTTCAAATATTCATCTTATTGAACAATACATTCTATTATTTTAGTTGAATATGAATATATATTTTGGTGACGAAATGATAAAAATAAAATTGAACGTTTTCGTTCATTTTTACTTATTTCCAAGTCCACTGTCCCATTAAAGCTGAATTTATTTTCGATTAAGGAGCATTTACAGTCCTTTATATGTCTGGACTAATAATTAGTGTAATAAATGCGTTAGAAAATTATTTGTATTATGCTTCATTTATTTATTACATAAATATTCATACAAAAATTATTTATCAACTAAACGATATTTATAATTTATTTTATTTTCTAATTTATCTTTCATGTTTGGTAATTTGAGAAACAAACATTTCCTCTATTTCAAGATAAAAAGGTAAAAAGCATTAAGGAATACAAACGTCCTTCATTCACATAAAAGCAAATTTTTATAGTTCGCATAACTTTTATAGCTTTGTCGACTTTTAAAATATTACTCTAAAAAGCGGTGTATCGTACAAAGAATTTAAATTTGATTGAAATAATAGATTATAAAATAGAATATGGGGAACATATACAATAAATCCGTCTTAAACTTTGGAAAAGAGCGCAGATTTATAGCTACTTTTTTTTTTTTTGTCTTTAGAGTAAAATAAGTTATGTTCGACTAAAGATTTATTTTTCTTCAACATTTATATTTTAGCTTCTTTTTCGTAAATATTTCATAATTTGGTGTTTATTTTAAAATTATTGCGATTTTTTGAACAGAGAGCAATCTGATGGATTGTTTTCTTCTCATACTGCCATTTTTAAGACTTCTTAGTAAATCATCCTACAGATCGCTGTATTATTTGCTAATTAAATTAAAATAATAGCAATAATATGACATACTCCTACAGTCGCTGGTGTCCTAGCATAGCGGTAGCGTGTCTTCTTCGTTTTCTCGGCTTCCTGGGTTCGAGTCCCGGTTTGGGCATGATTATTCTTCGTCTGTTTTACTGTGAAATGTGTGATTGCTCCCCCCCCCTTTTAAAAAAGGGCTGTGCAAGCGAATGGAATGCGTGAGTAGCGAACTCGCACTCTTGGCCCTTGTTGGAACTACTAAAATTAAGAGGCGCTCTGTTTCGGCTTAAAATCGCTGAATTCGAAATCAGCAGGCTTTTCCATGGCAAGTTCCGTCAGAAATAACAACAATGCTCTCACAGTTAGTCTTAATGAAGTATTACAAACAATATTTATCTAGAATAAAACTACTTTTACTTTCACGAATTCGTAGTAAAGAGTATAATAATTGTCAAAAAAATGTCCATCAAATTTTAAATAAAATCCGTTGAGAAGGAGTCCGAATATAAGTTAACGCGATAACTATAAGAGGAAGAGAACTAGGTAAATAAAAATTCAACATACACAGATATAACATTTAAAGTGTGGATACCTCCATATTTTGAGTCAAGTTTAGTTTAGTTATATTAACGTCCCGTTTAAAGCAACACTAGGGCTATTTTGGGACGGACCTCGTAAATTTGAACCGCGGTCAGATGACGAGGACGACACCTGAGCTGGCACCCCCCTCTCCACACTAACGGGAGGACGTTTGGTCAGGACAGATTTAACGTGCAACAGACCCCCTTACACGACGGTTCTTCGGTGGAATCGGGTCTCGAACCTGAAACCCTCCGGTTCCGAAGCCGAGACCTTACCACCAGGCCACCGCGGCCTTATAGTTTCGGGGGGCGGGGCTAGAATCTTCAGACCAATCAGGACGTCTCTGGGTGTATCTCGGTTCCTACTGGATGAATCGTGAAACTTCTCAAAGTTTCCAGTATGATCCATTTTGTCACCAAAGTCGCCAAGCTCTGAGTTCATAGACTCTTAGCATGCACAGGACAGATCGTACATCCTGTTTTTCTTACGATGACACTAGTCGTACTGGAAAGCAAAATTACAGGTTTGTAACAATAAACTAGCAAACTTCTTAAATAATTGAAATATAATTGACATGAATGCAATTTAAAAAAATTTCTAGCATAACTTTATTTTATATCTCATGATATTACATTCTAGCAGACGGTAGAATATTTTTTGTCGGCATTCTAAGTCTCTAGAAATTATTTTAAATAACTTTAAAGAATTCAGTCTTTGGAAGGACACCACGCCTCATTAGAAAACTATATAACTGGAGGTGCTCATATGAAGAAACATATTGATGTCAGAGCGAGCTCTCTATCTATTTATGTTAAAGCCTATTACTATTTCTATATTTAGCGATTTGATGCAATGTTATATGTCTGCATTTTTAGTGTCTGTAAATGCTGTTCCATCTTGGCTATGTGTTTGTTACCTGTGTTCTGCGATTATTGAGATTTTCGTAGAATAAAACTTCCTTCTTTATTATTTAGCGAGTTGAATTTCTTTCACCTCATATCCATCGGACAGTTTCCGTAAAATAATCTAATCTGGTGATTTAAAAATCTTATTCTGATAAATATCGGAAACTTGTTTGAGATGAAAGGTGCAGATATATTTAAAATTTGTCTGCTCTTCTTTAGGAATTATTTGTGGAAAAGGATTTTGATATGTATTTTTCAGTAGTTCCTTTTCCTATTTCTATCCTCAAATCTAAAACATATTTCTTTTATAAACACTGTGTCAGCTCTAGTTATAGATTAAAAAGTTTCGACATTCATCTTTACCACCTTACCTTACCACCTTACCTTACCACCAGGCCACCGCGGCCCCATATTTTGAGTCAAATCCAACTACGGGTTGATTGTCTGTCGGTCTTTGCTTTCAGAAGTAAGTAAACGTGATAATTAGAAAATGTAATGACTTAAATATATCAAATTCGGTATGATAATTGGTGATTACAAGAGCAGTTTTGTGTCAAATTTTTGTTTCAATCGATTGGATAAAAAACCAGCCTAAAGCACAAATTCCATGTTTGGATACTATTAAAGCTTGCCAGGGATGAGTCGCCAAATAACTCACCAAGTATCACACGATAGATTAAGTAAAAAGGCTGAACTCACGCGAAAAGTTGACATTTCGTAAATATTGTAGGCCAGGGCCATAGAAGGCGTTCTCTAGCATGACAAATTTATTAGAGAGTATGCGAGATAGTTTTGAGGAGACTTGTGCCGCTGGTTTGAGGATGGTATGCTTTATTGTAAACTTTTCTAGGCAGGTGTTAGTTGAATGCTAGGGCTTAGATGTGTGCAATCGGTACATAAAATACGAATACATAAACTTGTAGGAAAAATAAAGAGAAGAGTAAAAAAAGTAACGAGGAACTAGTTGCGAAGAATATCGGTTCAGAAATTACCTGAGGAACAGAAAACGGCGATTTTGCTTT
The DNA here is from genome assembly GCA_026543865.1 of Argiope aurantia. Taxonomy (NCBI): domain Eukaryota; kingdom Metazoa; phylum Arthropoda; class Arachnida; order Araneae; family Araneidae; genus Argiope; species Argiope aurantia. The sequence goes on from JAPMOR010023990.1 coordinate 9,825, forward strand.
AAAATAATTAATTTTTTTTCATATATTATTAATAATACCCTGTATCATTAATAAGAATTGATATTATCAGAGTCAAGTTACTTTCATACTTTTAACTTTTATTACTTTAACCCTTTCTAGGGCCGTGGAAAGTGTGCTTCCCACACCCTGAAATTTTTTTTAAGTAATTCTGAAACTTAGAGGCTTCAGTTCTTTATCTCAGACAAAATAATGTATCTTGATTTGTTACTTAATTATTAATTAACCAAATTAATTAATTAATCAAATTAAATTTATCTAGTAAGCTAAATGAATCACTTTTCTTATACTAATTTCAATCCTAAAAATATTTTAACATAATATGACTAGAAAATAATGACCCTTTAAAGGGTTAAAGCGAGTAGTAATCTTAGGATGATTTACTTTCAATAAAATATTTTGTAATATCTAATTAAAAAACTGAAAAAAGAATAAGTACTATTATATGATATGAATAAGTAATATTATATATATATATATATATATATATCAATTTAGTGCCTAGGGGCACTAAATTGAAAGAATTCGGCAGGGATGTTGATTTAAAAAAGTTCTTAACCTAGCTGAAAATAATTAAATTGTCAGCAATACAATTTTTTTTAATTATAAAATATTAGAATTACAATGGAATTATGTACAATGAAATATTGAAATCCTTAACTGATCTCCTTCTTATAGAAAATTGGCATTGGATATTTATTGATTGGTTATGTTATATTGCTCTTGACCAATGTAAATAACAAAATAAATAACAGTTTGTTATGTTATAACTGATTGAAATTTCTTACTCCTTTATAACATTTTTTATTAATTAAAACTCTTACATTTTTAGTAAGGAAATCGTTAACTGATCACTTAGATTAATTTTCGAAGAATTTCATTTCTTAAGTAATTTTATTCCTCTTGCACATGTTATAAAATAAAATAAATATATATTTTCACAAAGTTTCTAAAATAAAAATGCAAACTATAATAGTTTATTATAGTGTTGTTAATTTTAAAAAATGTATTATAATAACAAATTAGAGAGATTAGTCATTAAAATAGAGATATCATAATATGCATTATCTATGGTGCAAATAACAATTATTTAAACTCATTCGCAGAATTATATGCATCTAGTTAATGTATTAATTTCTTATTAGGATATCAATATTTTTAATTTGTTTTCAGATACTCTTTAAAAGTATTCACATATGAAAATAATATCTACATTCTTTCAATACAAATCCAATTTCTAGCATGACAAATTAAAAGCATGACTCCCTGAATCCTCGCATCACAGTCATTTTTGGCTTATTTGTGCTTATTATTTATTAATTTAATTCTAGATTATAATATGAATGTGATTGTAAAAAATATTTAATTAATTTCTTTCAAAAGCAATTCCATTTGAAAATTACATTTCATTCATACAGATATTTCAGAAATGTTTCAATTTTCTATTCCAAATTATTGCAATTTTCATGAATTTAGAGTTTTTATAAAGGAATTAGGATTTTATATCACAGCTCACGAAATTTTTTGCATTAAGAAACAAATTACTTTTATTCCCCGATATTATTCAAACATTTTTTTTCAAATATTTCCCTCAAAAGTTTTTTCAATATATTTTACATCAAATCAATTCGATTTAAAGATGCTCTATCATCGTTGTAATGTTTCGATAAATATGTATAGAAAAGTGCAACACTGTTTCCAAAAGACTTTTTTTTTAAATTGCAGTTTAAAAATCCCATCAAAGGTTTCATTAATTAAATCAGGTATAAGCTTTTGAAAATAAAAATGATCTTTGGATTAAATTTGATCGTAAAAGATCACAGAGTTAAAAAGTCACATTTTCTTGCAAAAGATTGTACGAGAGAAAAAAAGGTAAACAAAACCGAAAATAACGAACGATATTTTTACCAAGATCTGTAACAATGAAAAAAATTAATTAAGTCAATCCTTCTTAAATATCATATGCACTTTCATTTTGTTAAAATATACCCATCATAATTTGTTGATATTAAAAAGAAAAAAAAATATTGAATTTTCGGATTAAGTAATTAAATGAAATATTCTAACTATTTCCGAAAGCTGCAAATTCGTTCGATGAACCCAAAGAGTTGAAAATGCATGTTAAATTACATAATGCTATTTAATTCATCCATATTTATCAGAAAATTATTATGATTATTATTTCGGAAGAAATATTTGCAATCAAACTAGAAAACAGAAAGTTATTTTTTTTATCCATGTGTGTGTGTGTGTGTGTGTTTAAGAGAGGAAGGAAAAGAATTCAACTGGGGATAATTTTCTAACTAGAAAACAGACAGTTATTTTTTTATCCATGTGTGTGTGTGTGTGTTTAAGAGAGGAAGGAAAAAAATTCAACTGGGGATAATTTTCTAATGGTGTGTCCCATGTATAGGTGTCCTAAAGCAGCGAAGTTTAACAGTTAAAATTCGTTTCCCTTCTCCTTGCTTCCAACTAACTGTAACCATTAAAAATAATTTAGCACAATTTTTTTTTGTTATTTTAAGTCGCCTATTTTTAATAATATTTCTATTTACAATAGCAAGAGAGTAATTATTTCAACATTTCCACTTGCTTTAAACTCGGCCCATCTACGAAATTGGCAGGAATTTTTTCTCCTCCCTATGTGAAATCATATAATCTATTTAAAAATGCTGTAATTATTGTAGTTACAAAATATATCAAAACAGTGAAGAATAAAAAATGAAAAAACATCATGGAATATTACAAAAGATGTGCTGACTTTTTTTTTTTCCAAATTGCATAAAAAAAATCTTCTTATTAAGAAGTATTTTTATAAGGAATCTACCTTGAAATGTGTAGAAAGTGTTTTGGACTAAAAAATATCAGATTTCTAGTAAAATTATATTTATTTTACTTATTGTATATGATTTGGATTTCAGCATATAAAATAAAATGTCATTCCTTCATAAAATCTATTTAAAAATTTTTACTGTTGTTTTATTTACACTTTAAAAAGAGAAAAATAATTTTATTAGATGATAAATACGTTGAAAAATAAAATTGTTTATTTTAGTATTCATTTAAAGAAAAAAAATTCAATTATTTTTAGTTTCATTTAATCATAATTCATGACTTTAGTGAAATTTTTTATGCCTCTCATACTTTTGCCACTACACTAAAAATAAAGGAGTTGAATTTTTCTCCACTTTACTTTTTTTTAAATCTTCCACATCTATTTGTATAATCGCAAAAAATTTAAAAAAAATATTTTGCTATAACGCTTTTTAATACCAAAATAAATTTTTGTAACATTATATCTATTCTTAATTACTCTATACAAAAATCTTCGAATAAGATTTTTATCTGATTATAACAATTCTTAAACTTAAAATATCAATAAAAACTGCAATTCATTTTTTAAATAATATTTTATTTCTCTGCTGTCTCTTTCGTACGTGCAAGTAAGTAAATTTGAATATATTCGTGCATATTTTAATCATTTTATTTTCATTCAATAAAAAAATAATATTTTTTTGATAGCAACTTAAGCATTTTTATATTTACTAGTTATTTTAAAGTCATATATAGTTGTCAGTATTGTATTTACTATTTGATAACTATGTATGTATGTGAAAAATAATATCTAAGTAAGAAACAACACATTTTTAAAATCTGAGCCACATTAAAATATTTTTCAAATGTGGGTTAGCAATTACATTAATATAAGTTTAGATCATTTTAATATTTTAAATTTATATTAGACTATGATCTATGAAAAATAAAAATTCAAAAAACAAAAAGGTTTATTATGGTTTATCAAAGTTTTTTTTTTCTCTCCTTCTTTTAATCATGTCTCTATATAGGCTTTTATCTTTAGAGGAAAAATAGCTCATATCTTTAAAAAAATAATTCTAAAGGCTACCAAAAACTTTTCCTCTTTCTGGCATATTTTTCTACAAGTCTGCTTCACCGTAATGAAGTCTCAATTGGAAATGTATATTTGATCTACGAGATGGCGCCACATGTAATAACTTGCAATCAGAAGTTTCTATCCACTGTTTTTATCTTAGTTTAGCGAGCAAGCCTGAAAATTTTCGATTTCAGTAAAGAAAAAGAAGACAATTGATATCTCTTGGGAGAGATAAAGTGAAGAAGAAATTCCTGAGGGCTTCCCAAGAAAGAACTAGAACACAAAAGCAAAAGATTTCTATCCATCCAAGAATCTTATTGTAGAAAGTTTTTTCCCATTTTAAATATTCTTTTTCTCTTTTTTTCTTTTCTTTTCTTTTCATATACTTCTGAGCGTAAAGATTTAAGGTTTCTAAAGAAAAAAAAAATAAACTGCAGAAGTACACCCTTGAGAGTTTTTATCCTCTCAGTACGTTACTATTAACTGCAGTTTCTTTAATGGTTGCTTATTTTTAATGCTAATTCCACTTTCATGTTGAAAGTACTTTTCCTTTTTCTCGGAAATGTTATTTTCTTTTGTTCTTTTCAAATCATTTTGTACCAGTTCAGTTTTTTTTTTATCACTCTTTTACTTTTCTTTCTTCTTTGAGAGGCAAATTCAGAAAGGCTTTTATGGCGAAAAAACTTTTAATCGGATGTTTCTCTACGTTTCGATGCGCATCAAAATAAATGAGACGTAATATGTACACAAACACTAATTTTCTTAAAATTTATAGATATATATGCAATAATGCATTATTAATTGATATGAAATATCGATCCTTACAAATGGAAGTTATTCCAAACATTTATGGGTGAACTTGAATCTGTAAAATCATTTAAAATTTCTCCTAAAGACTTCATAAAATTAAATAAAAGCAGTAGTTTCAGTTACATTTTTTATATAAAATATTTATTAAAGTCATTAGTTTTCACAATACATTTTTTTCAAATAATAAAAAAAATTTCATAAATAAAATTTTACATTAACCCTTAACTGGGGAGGTGAAATTTTAGGACTTAACTGGGGAGGTGCGATCTACGAGACAGCATTTCATTAAGACTCAAATTAAATTTTCTAATGAATGTATTAGTATGAAAAACTGGTAATATATTTTGCAGATATTTTTATTGAAAAAAGTAAATTCGTTGAACATACATTTTCTTCTCAAATTACATGTTACGATAAATTATATTCTTGAAAAAACATATTACTTTTTTGTTTTTAAATCATGTTTATTTTTACAGTATATGAAGGTATATGGAAGACAATATAATGTAAAATTCATTATTTATATGAAAAATAAAAAAAATTGACAATGGGTAAAATTGGCCTTTTTTTATTGGCTTGTGTGACTCATAGCACGGTTTTCTAGGGCATATTAAACATACAGGTTAAGAACTAGTATAAAAATCAACCTTTAATTCTGCACATATATCTCTGCATATATATCTGCACATATTTTATAAATTTTTCAAAATACATTATCACTAGAAAAATTAATTATGTTTGAACATACATATCAGAATCAGTTGAATGCGAACGTTCATTGAAAAACTCTTCTGTACAATTATCCTTATCACTAAAATCACTTTCTGCTTCATTTAAAAGTGTCTGGAGCACTGCTTCATAATAGGATCAGTAAATTGGTTGATATTTTGGGGCCCAAGTTTTAGCGCCAACCTCTAAGCCTTGTTTATTATTGGGACACTAACAGGGAGGTGCGGTCGTAGAGACCGCGCTAAAAGAAATAATTAAATTTTTTTAAAAGCATCCGCTGAAATCGGTTGAAAAAGTGCACGTGTATTGAACGTCACAAAACAGGAAGCTACAGGGACAATCCATTCAATTGAGTTAAAAATACAATAGGGGTGACCGAAAATCCATCGCTAGCGGTCTTACAGACCGCACTTCCCCAGTTCAGGGTTAAAAGAGTCAATGACTTATTACACTAAATTATAATTCTGAAGATTGAATAATCTAATAAATAAGCTTAAATTTTTCCATACATTTCTTATAATTCAAAAAGATTTTTTTATCTTTTAAATTAAATTTAAATAATTCTTTAATTATTAATAAAAAGTTTTATGATGGCTTTCGGTAATAATTTTAATCCAAATTTTACCATGATTTTGTAATTTGTCAACTTTTAATTTTATTTTATCTAAGTACTGATTAATGTGGAATTAACGTTTCATCTCAAGTTTAATGTATTTCCATTAATTACTCGCATGCTATCTAAAATTAAAAATGGAAGAGATCTTTGAGACTATATTTCGAAACTTTTCTTATTGCAGCTAAACCGTGAAATAAATCAATATTAGAATTTTTTTTTTTTTTTTTTTTTTTTTTTTTTTTATGAAACCCTTCCGTTTCTAAAATTAAGTTTGTAATTTTTAAACAGAATTTACAAATAAAATCTTTTTCCCAATTCTTACAAAAATCTTTGAATACTTGAAAACTTTTCTTTTTAAATTAACAATTACGGATACATGAATTAATATGTTCAGATCTCATCATGTTTCGAGTGCAAAAAAAATAATTCTGAACAGAGAAGTTTTTTCAGGTTTAGAATTTATATATATATAAAAAAAATATTTTTTAATGCAGATTTTCTTATGATCTGAAAATACGCTAACCTAGTTTTTCTATCCAAGCTTGCTAGGAGATATTAGAATGAAAATTTGCTGAATAATAAAAAAAAATGATAAAAGAAAAAAAACTAACACAAAATATCTGAAGCTAAAGTGCATAAATCGAATGGAAAATCCTTATAATTAATCACCAAAAAAAGTTCTTAATGATTGCCATGAATTTTTTTTTATTATCGTCCACTTTCGAGATGTTTCATAATCATATAACTTTAAGAATTAATGAGCGTGCATTTATCATTTATTTTTCCTATTTGTGAGGCATTTTTTCATTCAAATAATTTAGATAATGATAGTAGCACTTCTGAGAAGTTACAGAGAAATTTATGGAAAAACTAAGAAATGTATCTAAGTTTCAAAAACTTGTGCTGTAACATTAAGAGAAATTTTTTAAATCTCAAAATAATCTTGTTTTGAAAAAAATTATATAATTTTTAATATTTTTTATAGAGAATATCTCTCCTAAGAACAACTCGATCATGTAATAAAACCAGCCTTTTGGCAAAACTGTGAAAATAATAAAAGTATAAATATTTTATAATCATGTTTTAAAAAATATAATAAAAAATAGAAATATTTTAGCGAAATAATGAAAGTCAAAACAAAACCGAAAATTATTAGCTGTTGATTCAAATACTTAAAGCAAATTAGGATTTATTTTACATTTATAATATTATTTTTTTATTATTGGGTAGACATTGGTTTCTTTTATTATGTTTATTTTGACTTAAGTTGTTTCTAATATCGACTTTAGTGCCTCGTGATTTAGTGCCTCTTCTTTATATGTCCGTATTTTTAATTAAAAATTAAATTATTTTATATTTTTATTACATTTATAATCGTCTTTATAATCATTTATTATTTTTATTATTATTATCATAATGTATTTTACATTTCATTAATATTAAGAAATCCTAACCTGGATATCTTACTAGGATTTATTATTAGACGATCCTATACACTTAAAATTAATTGATTAAATCATATTCTATTGCTAAAAATAATACTTTGTCAAACTTCATAATAAATGGGAATTGTAGATATTTATCAAAATATACTTGGATAACCTACACACCAAATGCGTCAGAAGTCAGATTTGTTTTCCATGCATGAAGATAAGCTCCTTTTCCTATAAAAAAGATCGGAAGAAAACATCTATTATTGTTCCACTTGTTGGAAAACTAGGAATTCTTTGAAAATCAGCATAACATCAGCTTACTTTGGACATTGTGGATTAAGCGCTCAAGATTTTCTGGAAAACATCTAAGGGAAACTTTTATTTATGTTTTCCTTGTTGGAAAACTAGGAACAATCTGGAGTCAAGCACTACCATACTGTACAATTTGTTGCAAATAGCGTATTTCCGTTTACCTAACATATTATGGATTAAGTGTTCAAGAGCTTCTAGAAAACATCGATGGAAAATTTTCATTTATTTTTTACTTGTAGGAAAACTAGGAATACTCTAAGTTTAAAAGTGATCACTTAAGTTATTGCAAATAGCATACGCCGATTTGCATTGAATGCTGTGGATTAAGTTTCAACAATATTATAAAACCTGTCAACCTTTTTCTTCCGATTCAAGTGTTGATACAAACTTATTAGGTTCTATGTGGATCCCTTTGGCATGAATTATTTTTGTCAATAATTTAGATCAACGTCAATTTATTTAAAATAATTGTCAAGAGAAAGACTGCATTCCTGTTTTTAGTTGAAAAAATGGGAGAAAATTAATGTCAGAACATTTTGGATTTTCTATTACAATGTTAATGAAATAGAATACATTGATTTCACTGTGGTGATGGAAGATAATGTTTTAGACACTTAAGCAAATGTTTAAGTGCTAGAATCAAATGGAAAGCTGCAATTCGAATGCACAAATCAGTAGTAGAAGAGACTGAAAATGAAGTCTCTGGATAATAGAGCAGGGTTTGTTTATATTATTTTTCGTCTTAAAAGTTTTTGTAGATTTCTTTCAAATATTTGGTACAGAAATGTAATTTCAATGCATTTTTTTTTTGAAAAATTATGGCATAGATAATTTTATTGCTTGAATCATACATATAATACTTTACAATGTTTCAACAGGGTAATGAAAATTTTAAAACAATATTCTCTAGATTTAAAATGATACTGTGTTAATGGAAAATAAATTTCATAAAATAGATATGCATAAGGCTGCTTTCTATTACTTAGAGACTCGGATTTTCATATTTCTGATGAAAATTGCAGATTTTATCATCAATTAAGCAAAGTACAACATAAATAGGGAAAAATGCATAGATATGAGATTGATATCATTAATTATGAAAAATTTGTATTTCACATTGAATCAACCATATTGGATGCAAGATTGCACGATACTTTAGTATCTGCAATAAATTAATGTGTAGTTAAATATATGAACCTAGAGCTAATAACAAAGGATAAATATTAATCTACTATTAGGTAATATAACTTGGAAAGCATGAGCCCACCTAAAGAAGCATTTAATTCGATTTCAATATATTGGAGTAAATTGCACTCTCTCTGTCACCTACTGTTTTCTGCTTTAAGGAAAAGTAGAAAATAACTGGAAACCAATACAATAAAATAAAAGCAATTCTTTAGAAATGTTTATGAATTTGTTAAAAGAAATTTTAGAATGCATTCATTATCATCATATTTCTCTTTCATTAACGTGGATTGTGAAGTTTTAGAATTGCGAAACATTTGCCCAAATTACAATCTGTAATCTTTTATAAACCAACTTTCTGAATAGGAATATTTTTAGAGAAATATAAAGCAATTACAATAATTTTTATAGTATTAAATGATACTATAATACAAATTGAAAGAAATTTTTGATTTTTTTATGGAAACTGAATGTGTTCTAAGGGCCAAGTGTATTACAAAAATTCAATATTGTTATTTATAGATAATCATTTCAGTTTCGCTTAAAATAAAACAAGTAAATTATTTTCACAAATTAAAATAATTTCTAAAATAACCATCATAACGAAGTAAACATAATTTAATTTTTTTTTCATTCCAGATACATTATTCTTTCAAGATGAAGAAATCTCACTGCAGTAATAAGAATTCCAGACGAAAGTCATTTTTCTTTATATGGCAATGTCGACGCAAAAAAATAAACAGCTTTAGAGGGCTGTAACAATGTGTATACAAAATAAATTTCACTCCTTTCTTCCTTTTCAAAACAAACCATCTCTTGAAGCGGTAAATTAATTCAACAAAGAAATCCACTCAAAACTGCAATAGTTTGAAGAATCTCGGTTTGGAATCACTCAGTAGCTGAAAATTATTCATTCAGAAGTTAAAATTTGATTCCAATACATGCATGAAAAGATTCATCTCAAACAACAGAAAACAAAAACAAAAAAAACCACAAAAATAAAATAATGGTAAAAACAAAGAAATCACACCCTTTTCCAATTCATAGCCGGATAAAATATGCAGAACTTCTTCTTCCGAGTTGCAGCAATTCTTCTTTGTTTCAATGTTTTTCCCGCGCTTCGAAACAATCAAATATGGCAACACGACATTGAAATTACAGTAGGATTGTGGGTAGCAGGTGTGTTCTTTTATGCGAAACGAAATAGCCAAGGAAACAATGAAGAAGAAAAGGAGGGGGTAGGGGGTCGGAACACTGATGCACCCTGGAAATAACAACAACAGCAAAAAAAGAACAACGAAAGAAGAATCGAACCCCTAAACAATAGAATCTTCTGGCGTTCTGTCACTTTGATATACTTCGCCTTCCTATTGGTACTCGTTCCCGCACCTGATCCCACGCCAGGGCTGTTTCTGCAGGTTGCACATCCTTAACCCCTTCTGGCCGCAAAGGAAACGGGGCAAGAGTATATTTTTGTTCGGGGGGATGGGGAGATAAAAGGAATAAATGACGAGAGAGAGGTAGATTCGAACTTGCAGCAGTATCATTTTGATTGTGTTGTTGTTGTGGTTTTGTTTTCGATTTGCTTGTAGTGTTTTTCCCAATTGCCTACTGGAAGTGAATTAGGTCAAATCTAAGTGGTGGATTCTCGGGGTGTTTAAAGTTGATAAATGCGATGCAATTTGTTGTACGTGTACTTACTTATTTCCAATCGTTTTGTTGTTGCTGTTGTTACTTCTTTTCGTTCTTCTTGTTTTGCTTCTGGTTAAGTTACAAATTGCTTGAGGCTTTTTGTTTTTCTTTTGTTTTCTTTGTATTCATTTTGAACTTGAAGAGACGCCCAATTGCATTGCTGGTTTGCATATAAGAGCAGAGTGGACTTTTAAAGTGGTTTTTCCTTTAATTTAACATTTATTTGTTCTATTTATACCTGATTAAACGTATTTAAATTAGACTAAGCTAATAATTCTAATGGGCATGGGGAATTATTTTTTGTTTCCTTTTTAAATTTCTTTAATATTTCTTTTTAAATTTATATTTCCACGTTCTTTTTAAATATATATTTCTACAGAAATTTAATATTTCCACGTTTTTAATAATTCTTTTTAAAATTAATGTATGAATAGCTAATTAATTGCATTGATAACTTTATTTATTTTTAAAATAATTATAATTTTTTTTGTGTGTTAGGAGTGTTAGAAACTTTTTTTTTTCCTTCTGTACAGTCATTTTGAGGTATTATGTGAAAGGTTTATCACTTTGAACTGGATGGTAGTTAAAATATCTGTTAATGTCTGCACACTCATTTTGAAGTATTATGTGGAATGTTTATCATACTTCACTGGATGGCCATTAAAATATTTGTTGATGTTTCAGACCTTCCCACATTCGATAAGAGTGTATTGTATGCATCTGCAATTTTGTTCCAATATTTTCTGTTATCTGATTTCGTCATATTTCTATTTTGGAAATCATAGTCATAAGATGCAAAATAAAGTTCTTCAGTTAAAAATCACCTTGCCACTGAAAAAATCCCGATAATTATCTAAAAAAATATTTCATATTTTAATTCATCATATATTTTCATATCTTAGTAACCTTGAACGTATCTTAATCTTGTAGCCGCCGCGTTCGAATAAATCAAAATAATATTTTTACGAACTTTTAATGCTGCTTACCAGCGCATTTGGTTCCATCATAAGAAAAAAGCCTTACGGACAGCTCTATGGGATGCTGATCAAATGCCGGATCAATGACTCCGGAATTGGTGATCATTTGGCGACAAAATGGTCGGTTCTAGAATTTTCAAGAATTTTGGCGATAGGTGCATTAGGAACCGATTTATGGGGATTTTTCCAGATCCTTCTCTGCCGTCTCTCGAGAACTATAAAAAGCCGTGAGATTGAGTCGGAGGCAGTCATTTGAGCTGAGCACAAGTTATTAGTTGAATACGTTTTCCCACTGAGCGTTTCAAGCTGCTTATTATTGTTGTGGTGCTTGCTTTCTGCTGTTTGCTAGAAGTGCTGCTATTTATTGCCTGTGAACTTCTGGGCAGTATATTCGTCGTCTGTATATTCGTGTTAATAAACTTCATTATTTGTTAATGGCCCTTGTTAAATGTGTAACCACACATCTACTACAAAAGGAACCGTTGACTTTACGGATTTAGTAGAGCAGGTAGATTTTCGTAACAATATCACATATATATCCTAATCCTATTAGTTAGCAGATGCTCGATAGGTGTCTTTAGGCGCGTAACAAATCGATAACTGAGAACAAAATAGATAGAAAAAATTATTGTTTTCAATTAGAAAATAAATACACTTTAATGATGGATTGTTGTATGGCATATCAATTTCACAAAAGACTTTGATAAGTTAAGAAAATACCAAAATTATCACAATATATATCAAGACAATAAAATATCTTCAGATCACATAGCTTCAAAAAAGATTTTGAGTACATCTTCTCAAAAATTGGAAATTGTACTTTTATCGAAGTAGATTGTTAAAGATTTAAGCATCTCAGAATGTTTCCTATTTTTTAAAAAGAAAATTTTTTAAATATTCATTTGGATTGTTTTAGAAGCAGGCTGAATTTTAATGCAGAAATTTATTCTCATCTTATGGGAGTGATTTCCAAAATTGAAATATGATGAAATCACATCTGACTATGCTTTTATCAGAGAATATTAGAACAAAATTGCAATACGAAAATCGAATACAAAAAGGTCTGAATCATTAGCAAGCTACATGTATGTCAAAATCGCATTCTAAGGAGAAAAATATGTCTGGTATATCTGTGTATAATATTAACTAAATCTAAACACTTTTGTAACTGGAAGGGAATATATATATATATTAGTTAATATATATATATATATATATATATATATACAGAGATCGCTGTCTGGAAGTCCGCACTCGAACGTAGGTCTGATAATAGAGAATATTTTTAAAGTCTAGATGCATATTCAGAAAGTTATAACTTTTCACAAAATGGGATCTAATAATTTGTGAAAAGGATGAGAAAGTTCAATGAATTTAATTTGTTTCATTTTTTACGAATTTCTTTTAAGAAGTTTAACTGAAAATTGAGAAATTCTCAAAGTTATTGCTTGCATGAGCAAGATTAATAGTGTTCTCCTACTTTTTAGTTTTTAAATTACTTTTCTTTGCAATAAATAAAATGAAATTTTGAAATCAAATTTATCCTTACACATAATACCAGATACCTTCATTTACTTGAAGCAAAACATTTAATTAATTGGTGAATTATTATTCATTAAATATAAAAATACAAAAAAAGAATATAAATATTTTGTATTTTCATTAAAAATACATAAGATATTTTTATGTTCCAAGTTTCAAAACTTTAGGATATCAAAGGGAAAAGTCGATTGCAAAATTCCAGTAAGAAGGTTATACTATTAAGAATCCATTAATAAGATTGACTTATTTCTCAGAAATACTGTTGGCTTATGGCTTCGCATAAAGAAGAAAGAAATTGGGTTCTTTTGTTGGCTTTCCAATTTTTTTCTGTCTTGAATACAGGATTCTTGTGCAACACTTTCTTCTTCGCTTTCTGTCTGTGTCTTCTTGGGAAAACTGAGCTACATTTCAATTCAACCAATCGGCAAACGACATTTTATTTTATCTAATGACGTCATTGTCGACAGTTACTTTGAAAAATAAATAATTCCAAAGTATATGACTACGTTCTGGATGAAGATTGGAAAAATATTATAAAATTGTTATATTTTGTTTCATTATTTTTTTTGTATAAAATAGGTTGTAAAAGCACTTTTGAAAAAAATTTGTAAATATTTTTTTTAATTGAAATTATTTGTGTTTAAAAAGAAATAATAATTATCTAATTTTTAGAAGTTCATCAAATGATTTGTTGAGAAATAAGATAATTTAAGAAATGTATCACCTTTTTCCTGAATTAAGAAAGAAATTATATTTTATACAGTGTTTAGATAATGCACTTCGATTAACAATTAATATGTATGTTTAAATTTTTAGCGCACTGTAAAGTAGTACAGTTATTGTAAATTCTTTTAATCAACAGATTGTACTTTTTGTAATTCAGAAGATACAGAACATAGTGAGAGTTTACTATATAAAATAAAAATAAAAAAATATGATTCAAATTTCAATTAGTCAGGTTTAAACTAAATTAAAATTTGACAAAAAATGCTATTTAATGATTTAAAATGGCATTAAAACATAAATTGTGCAATTATAAAAATTAATATAACTTACTAAAAAAATTAATTTAAAAAAGAAATTAAAAGGATTTTATTAAAAATACTGCTTAGAAATTAAGAATATTGAATTAAATATATATATATGATATTTCCGCCGAAAACCTTTATTACAACATTATCAAATTCCTTAAGTTAAACTTCAAAAGTTAAAGTTCTAAAATATCCGCGATATATCAAATTTTCTAATGGATTACACAAATTCTTTTTCAATTATTTGTGCTTACGAATTTGCCTCTATTTTAAACATCACAGAAAATTTATGCATTCCCTGTTTTTAAAAATTACCATTTTTTTTAATGTTATTGACATTTAGTTTTGTAATCCTGACATATAAGGTTTTCTATATAGAGTGAAAAGTAATTAAATGATGAAAAGTTTCTGACAAATATAAAATAAAACCAATATTATTTATTTAATTTTATTGTGTCAAAAGGTTTTTTAGACAACATATTTTACTAATCTCGGAATTATGAATCATCCAAAGAGCGATAAAAATTCTCGATATACTTTGTTAGTTAGTCACTTAAGCGAATTTTGTATTCTAATAACATACGTCCACAAAATGTTTGACACTGTCTAGAAAATTAATGGACACAATATATAACGAATTAATTTTCTAATCAGATTTTGTTTTGTCCAAACGAGATTTTGATTTTGTAATCTTTTCAAACATGAAATTGCATATGACTGTAAGAAGGAAGATAAAAAGACAAAATTTTAGATAAAATTGTTGAGTTCTGTAATTCACAACAGATTCAATGTCTTTCATTCAGACGTCATCATTCACA
>JAPMOR010023990.1:25415-50147 GCA_026543865.1 Argiope aurantia
TGGTTTAAATGGTGTTAATAATGTATAAAATTGTATTATGGTAATGAAGGTAAGTTATAAATAAAAACGGTTTTAGGACTTTATTTGCTTGTTTAACGAAATTAAGTTTCTTGCCATTTTTTTTCAGATTTCCTCTCAGTCAGATAAAATGTTTGAAAATGGTTGATATTATTCTGAAATTCTCCATCTATTTTTTATATTTTCAGTAAAGTTTCACTTTGTTTAGATTTTGACTGTGTTAAAATATAGGAATGACCGCTGAAATAGCAAAATGCATATTACAGGAAAAATATGATGCCGAAGAATTTAAAAAGAATAAATAATATTAACAAAATATATACCTGTTTGATTTTATATAATTATACCAAAGAATTTTACGGCTCTCGAATTTCTCCAGCATCTAATTTAAAAAGATATTAATCCATGAGTATTAGAGCATACAAAAGTAGATAATATTGTTTCGTACTACTATACCCCGAAAAGATACGAGAAAAAAAGTACAACTTATTATCTCCGGTTCTTGCAATGACCTGAAGGTCATAACCAATGGTGAGAAAGAAAATTAACTGTTATGAATTGAAATATATATGAGCACACACATGCATAAAATGGGAAAAAGAGTATAATTGATGAATTTTCAATAAATGTATGATTAATGATTAGTATAATTATATAAACCTACTAACCTTTTATTAACATATTTATTGTTGAAATGAAATATAGCTCTAAATAAATGGTAAAGAAATATGATGCGTCGATTTGAATTAAGTTATGGCCTAAAAAATTACTGGCTTATGTCAATTTTAAGAGTGTAATGTTTTGAATATGTAAAAAGAAATGCTGCCATACCTTGACACCATTTAACTTTACTAAATACTGCAAACGATGCGGGGGGGATTTTTATATTATGCTTCAAATGTCACTTATTCCTAAGACAATGTGCCCTAAGCTACTGTGCTTCTTGAGGATACATACACGATTCTCGTAGTGTCCGATTCGGCACGTTTTGAAATTTCAATGTGAACTGAAATCATTCTAGCAAGGTTTTAAATAGGTCACTATAATGACTTTTCGAAGTATTTCTAATGTTAATTTTTTAAATATTTATCAACCATATCTGCTTTTTTTTTTCCTCTTAGTTATTTCACATATTTGATCTTTTCACCAATTGTTTCCTTTTGTAATTGCAGTTGTAAGAGAAACAAGTCTTGATAAATTGTCGTTTTAGTAGAAAAAAGAAAACCTAACATCAAGAGGTTTCTTGTTGTTCAAGATTTTTCTAGTTGTATTTTGTAACAATTTTGTAGTATTTTGTTTATAAAGTCGTATTTTCAGATATTAAATTCTCATATAACTATGAGAATTTAATATCTGAAAATACAACTTTTATATTTGTTTTAATATTTCATCTCATTAAAATGTCTTCAATGCAGAAATAAGTAACTATTCACCCACCCTATAAGTATTAAAATAATTCATTTATTTATTACTTCGATAGAAAAACATTGGCTATCTGCCAAATATTTTATATCTTTTGTTACATAGAAAATAAAAATACTTGAATTAAAGCAACGCTAAACTACAAATATATATATATATTGTCTTTCTGTTTTTTACCGAAAACAAGCCACTTATTCTCATCTCACACAAACCTCTATACAGGAAAAAATAAATACAGAAGAATCTTTTCTCAACCATCCGTGTCCTCTAAATCGTATCTTTATTCCAAACATTATTTTTAAACAGTATTTTCTCCTCTTTTCACTCCGATATCAGAAAAAAAAAGCAAAAAGTCCGGTCGTTCCACCCAGTGAATGGAACAACCGGCGTACATCGACAGAACTTGACCCAAGATATAGTTTCTTTGTTGTTCTTTAAAAGCGAATTCGAACATTCTTAGAAGGGGAGGCGCCACGGGTCCCTTTTCCACCAACCAGAGAGAATCATCCATCTCCTGTGTTCTGAAGGGACCCTTTTTTATTGTCCGCAATAAAAATGTCCATCCGGACGTAGTAAAAAGCATCGAATCCAGACGAACTGTCCAGGGGGATAAGAACCGGACACAATCCTAGGTGCCCTTTAAAACTGGACGTTAGTCATTTGGAATTAATATGGCTTTCTTGGGATTGGGGCTGTTGTTTTTAACGATGCCATCTATATGATGTAAAGTTTAAGAAGCGACAAGTGGGTTTGTAAAAAGAATATTGATTGCAATGAGGTTTCTATGTTCTTTTTCACAAATCCATAGATGAACGTCCAACATGTGATTTAGAAATATTATTGATGAAAATTAATTGCCATTGTTGATGATACTTTTTGGATTAGCTTTTGATTCATTTCTTGATACTACGTTATAAATAAGCTTTATTAATCTTTAGATTATTGAGGATAAAATTGATTAAATATTTCCAAAAACATGAAATTTCGCGGAATGACAAAAAATGCTATTTTTGCACCAATGTCTATAAAGCTCATAAAGAATTTTTTATAACCAATGACTTTATTTTATTTTTATCTTTTCAATTATTGTAATTATAACATGTGAAGTAGTACATTAAATAATGTAAAAGATTCGCAAATTGATAAGAGTTTATTTATTTATTTAATTCCATTAGAAGAGAAAATTCCAATAAGATATTAGAACGATATTTGTACAAACGCACGAGAAGAAACCTACCCTATTAGAATGTTGCATATTTAAAATTAATTACATGATAGTAAAATTTACATTTGATAAAGCTTTGAAATTATAAAAATATGTAATTTCCTTTTAATTTTAATTACAAAATCATGCTTGTTTTTATTCTAAATAAATTTTTATTCAGTAATATAAAATAAATTTAAAAAATAGAGCTGACATCGCCTGGAATGTTTTGAAATTTCCCAAAATTATATACATTTGTAATGTATTAAAAATTATATATATTTTTAAAGAGTTTTTTAGGGATATTTGACACACACACACAGCAGTTGTTGTTATTAGTTTCAACAAAATAACATATGTTGCAACTAGATTATATCATATATAACTAATGTTGATATAGCTTAAGAAATGTTCTTGTCCTTTAATATTAATTAAATGCTTATTCTGTCAACAGCGCCTTTCCATTCTTAAGATTATCCTCATACGAAATTACATCTTATATAGCGCAGCCGGGAGGGGTTTTCGGTGTGAGGGGGGGTTATCATTCGTGAACATGATGTTGGCTTGGTTTTTGAAGCGATGAATATGACTTGAGGTTTTTATAGCGGTTTGAAGGTAACAAATTGTTGATGCTTCAAATTGTGTAGGCAACAAATTGGTGGTTACCCCTTTTTAAATTGGAGTCGGCTTTAATAGTATAGATTTTGAAATATCCATCCTTTGCTAATGTAGTTTTATTTTGAAATCGGCTTTCATGGTACAGTTTTTCTATTATCTATCGTTTTGCTAATGTAGTTTTATTTTGGAGTCGACTTTCACAGTACAGCTTTTGAAATATCTATCGTCTGCTAATGTATTTTTTTTAAAGTATCTAAAAATCTTCGGAGGAATCTTCAATCATTGCTCGCTACAAAGAAACGAAACGACGTCATCACTTCGTTGAAAGCTTCCGTTGAAGTGCAGGAGATTATAATGGATTTGATTACAAAGTAATAGAAAATATCAACATAGCCCAGGAAATTTTATTTTGATGAAAACTTCATTATTTTTCGTAGAATTTGTAAAAATTAACATTCCGTTGACAAAAATACCATTCCATTTCTCTTTCGCCAAAAAACGTCGTCAAACATATTTGGCTCAACCACACTTCTTGCCAAGAACAGCTGTGATTTTTCTTTCTTGCCAAACAAAAAATGTCAACAAACGAAATTGTTTGGAATTCTTCCAAAGCGCAATCGTTTAGTCATTTAACGGTCACTCAATTGAAAATGGATTTACGTTTAAGGAAACTTTTTACCACCGGAAATAAAAATTATGTAATTTCGCGCATTATTGAGGATAATATTAAAAGAAATGAAAAATGGAACTTTATATGAATTAAATATTTTCCGTAGACAATCGCAAACTGATAATGAAAATTTCGATGAAACAATTCCTGATAAAGCAGAATTGTTGAATGGAATTGAAACGCTAAGTAAACAAGAACTGTTAAGTAATCATTCTTATCCCTCACCTCCTCCCACATCCCCTCCTTCTGAAATATATCCAAATATTTCTGCAATTCTTGCTACGTTGATGTAGACGCAAAAATTATTATTAGATACACATTTAAACACGTCAAATTCAATTCAAATATTTCAAGCAGATGCCATTGACAATGCTTTCGAATGGCTTAAAGGGATTGACGGAATTTCAGTATTAGCAAACTGGTCGGACGAACTAAAATTAACAAACGCTATTTCTCGCCTTTCTGGATCAGCAAAAAATTGGCAATTAACAACAGGAAAAAATTATAACGATTGGACTGCGTGGAAAACTGCTCTCGCATCTAGGTTTAGAAGCCGCATCACAATGCAAGAAATTTTAGCTCACTAAAGTGAACGAAAATTGAAACACAGCGAGACGTTAGTTGATTATATTTATGCAAAAGATGCTCTTCTGGAAAAAGCTCCTTTTACCATTCCACAACCTGATAGTATTTCTATGATCCTTGGTGACATTACAGAATAAAAGTGACAGATTGCGTTAGCTACTCAGAATTCTATTACAGTTGAAGAATTGATTGACAGAGCAACATTACTTGATGCAATTCGAAGTACAAAACAAGAGAAAAAGCCATACCAATTTCCAAAATCTCAATCCAGATCTTTTAATACACTTGATGAGCAGCGTCGGAAATACAATCCAGCAAACTGAAGACATTCGAAATATTACTTTTTGGCGATGTGGAGACAAAGGCCATGCTTCATTTATGCCACCTGAACGAGGATCATCTATAGTCCCCCCCCCCCCAAGAAATACATCACAACAAATTAAAGACAATCATCCGCTTTCGTCTACTAGCAGCTCAACTACTTCTCATTAGAACACGCCACGCGGCGCTAATAATTCAAATTTTTCTGATTCCTACCGCAACACCAATCGCAACTCGAGAAATGCAAGATCTACGCCCATAAATACGAGTAATAGTAATTCTATAAATTGTATTAAAACTCATACGAATAAACGTGCATTAATACCTGTCATTATTAATAATGATACCGAAATCAAGGCCTATGTGATTGTTGTGCTGATATCACTATTATTCAACAATCCTATGTTCCATCTGATGCTGTTATTCACCCATGAACAGAAGGACAATTTCAAGTTGTCAACCACGAAATAAAGCCAATCGGTTGGATTTCTTTGAACATTTATAGAGGTACTATTAAACATATGATGCCTAACGTTGGAATTTGTGCCCTACTTCCATTTCTACTCATTTCAGGGTTTGATTGGCAGCAACAAGTCAAGGTTAGGTGCACTTACGACCCAAATGGATCATTATGCATCTCTACATTATCCTCGCTTCACCCTGTAGGAATGTATCCATGCAGTAACACCTAGCATAAACTGTCTCACTTCTAAGAAACTTTCATTACCGCCACTGGACGATATTGTTTTGCCAGAAACAACATCAAATTCACTTCCTCTTCAAATACAATTCACTACCTCTTCAAAAATCGTCCTTAAATCTGTAAAACTTTCTGCGAAGCAACAAACTAAACTTGATACGGTAATTGGAAAATTTGCAGACGTATTTTATTATGATGATGACGACATTGGATTATGTCCATATTTAGAATTTGAAATAGAATTACAACACGACAAACCCATTAGATGTCGACCATATCGTCTTTCAGTCCCTAAATATTCAAATTCAGATATGGTTAAACAAAGGAATATGTCGCCCTTCCAACTCGCCTTACGCCGCTCCTGCGTTCATAGTAGACCAGCGCATCCATTAAAGCCGTCCAAGACGCGTTGTTGTGGATTTTTCACTCACGATTAATTTCGTCACGAAGATTGATCCTTACCCAATCGATGAAATGCAGAATGTGATTAAACGCACCGCAGATAAGCAATACAATTCTAAAATGGATGTCAATTCGGCATTTAATACCATTCGCATAAGAGAGACGGACATCTGCAAAACTGGCTTCGTCACAGTCGATGGACATTTTGAATTTCTGTGTATGCGTTTTGGTGTCACCAATGGCCCATCTACAATGACAAGAGCAATTAAATTGACTTATAACCATCTAGCTCTGCACAATGTAAATGCATACATTGATGATATTTCAACTTCACATGATGACTTTAGTTACCATCTAAAAGTTCTTTGCAAAATCTTTGAAGTAACTCGCAAAGCTGGTTTTAAGCTAACATCAGAAAAAAGCACAACTTGCAGTATCATAAATTTCTTTTTTGGGTCTAATTCTCTCTCAATAAGGTGAACGCCCTGATCCAGAGCGTACGGCATCAGTTGAACATTATTCGACTTTCAAATCAATTCAAGAAGTCTTAAATTTTCTTGGATTCGGAAATCAATTCAGAAAGCATAATCGCAATTTTGCTGTTATCGCGAAGTCACTTACAAACTCCCACAAAGGATTAGAAAAGAAGACCAGCAATGCTGCCGTTGTTTTAGCAGATGACCAACAGTGCGCCTTTGAGACCTTGAAAACTAAAATTACTTCCTCTCCCATTCTTGCTTATTTCAAACAAGGTCTGCCAACTTTCGAAGAAACTGACGCATCGTATTCTGGACAAGGTTCAGTTTTATCTCAGGATCATAATAGAAAACTTCGTGTCATCGAATATGCATCACGAACTTTAAAGGATACTGAAACACGCTACCACAACAATGAAATGGAATGTACTACCATGCACTGGGCAGTCACTGAGAAATTTCGCCTTTATCTTCTTGGTCACAAGTTCGGACTTATCATAGATAACTTTACCACCTCATATGTTGTAACGAAATCTGCCAATCAATCGCAAGTTTGTCCAATATTTATAGACTTGGTCCAATTTGATTTTACAACTGTGCATCGACCCGGAAAGCAATATGTTATCGCTGATCATCTTTTCCATCTTTTTCTTTCCAACTCCGCCTGTTTATTTAACAGTTACTGCAAGCTATGAATCATAAATTTGCACAAAGCAAATAAGAGATGACTTTTGAAAGCATATTTTCCGATTGCACAAAGAGGAAAAAACCTAATATAAAGTCAGTGTCAATCATACGTAATTACACCATCGATAGCAATACTCTTGTACGATTACTGAATAATGGATCGAAATCTGTAGTAGTGATTCTAAAAGCAATGTGTGAACAAACATTATTTGCTTGCTACGATGATTTCGGACATATGGATGGCAAAAAAAAATGCACTTTACAAATTACAGCAACACTTTGGTGGCCAAAGATGAGAAAAGAGTGTAAAACATACTTTCGAAGTTGTCACAAGTGTCAAATTGTTAACCGCCATACAGCAAATGCTCATGACTTATTGGAACAATTGCCGATTCCAACTACACCATTGGAACTTGTGTTCGCTGATCACATCATACGTTTGCCACAAATCAAAGCTGGGAACACTAACATGTCTGTCCAGATTGACCATGTGACACACTGAGTGAATGCAACACCATCCGCATCTCTCGCTGCATATACAGTGACCGATGCTCTCTATACCAACATTATACTTCGATATGGGCCGCCAAGTATTTTAAATCTCGGCCAAGTATGTTAATGGCCTAAAGAAGGAGATCATAAACTATCTTCAATTTTCAAGATGCCATTTGTGATTGTTCGCCAAGTTGGGGCCTTATGCTACGAGATCAAATCTACGACAGCAGGTAACGGTGTTTTGAAAGTTGCCCATGTGCAGCATCTTCATCCTTATTACAAACGAGATACACCAATGATCGAAGAAGATGACAGCTTGGAGGAAGAGAGTGAATCCGCTGCAGAAATGCAAGATCCAGCAGACGACCTCCTAGGTGTTCTTGATTGAACTGGACTCTCATCGCGCCGATATAGTGTTTACTTGGACAATAACTCATTAAACAATTAAATGTTTTAAGGCCTTCAATTTAAAATTTTGGATTCTAAGTAAATTATTCTAAGTTAATAATTTGCAATAAAAATACCGATCAAAAGTTATAGGTATTTTTGTAATGTGAAATTTACTATCTGTAAACAACTTCATGTAAAAATAAGAACTTTGAATGTTAAAAAATTTTATTACACAAGACCATGAGAATTACAAAACTTTTATTACATGAGAAAATTTTTATTACATGAGAAAATTTTTATTACATGAGAAAATTTTTATTACATGAGACCATTTTCTATTTTCAGTAATTACACATTATTATTATAGTTTGGTATTATCAACTCATTAACTGAACCATTTAAAACTATCGTCTAAAAACCAATACATTTTTGATTCATTTTTGCATTTTTTTGATAAAAAATAATTAAAGCTCCTGTAGTTACATAAAAGCATAATAAAATGTTTTGGAATATTGACATAAGTTTATTGTAAATTTACAATCAAAAAGAATTATTAAATCTAGTAAATTGCATTTAATATTAATAAAGAATTAATTTTTGCTTAGGCATCTGTTAATAATCAATGCTTGGAGCTTTAAATTAAAGAAATGAAGAATTCTTATATACACGTAAAATAGATTTTCGAACAATAATTTAGAAAAACAATTTTATTAAAATACATTCTGCTGAGGAAATTTTAAAATAGGTATTCAAAACAGCAAAATTTGAGAAATGCATGATTTTAAATTAAATTGAAATAAATAGAAATGCAATAGAAAATAGGAATGATAGGTACTTTTTCTTCTAGTTTTGGATATCAAAGAGGCTTAGACAAAAAAATCTAGATTTACGAAATTGTCCTCAAAAATGTGAATGAAGTCAGAAAGATATAACATTTCTTGAAAATTCTGATTGCTTAAAATTTTTCCTTAATAATACTGTAACTACGAAAAGCAGTTGAATATCAAATCACTGAAAAGGGGAATAAATGCTGCATTTTTGCAGATAAAAAATACTGAAAAATATGAAACGATAATTGCTTTGAATTCCCAATAAATTATCAGAATTTTGTTTTATGTTATTGGATTTTATTTATTTCTTCTGATGATAACAAGCCTTTTATATCTTTAATATTATTGAAGATATCGCAATAGCTGGTATAGAAGAACTGACATGATATTTTATGATATTTCTTATGATATTTTTTAAGGTTGAATATTCTTCGAAAATATTAAGTAAGTTAAGATATTTAGAGGATCAATAAGTGCCTGCCAAAAACCTCTTAAGAAAGCTCTTTCAGAACTAGCGAAAAGTTTTGAAGAGTGGGTTTTACTAAATAAAAAAAATCTAATTCACAGAGTACTTTCATAAAATGATTTATGAACTGGAATTAAATTTCTCTTATACTTATTATATAAAATGCTTGCTTCTGAAATTCTAAAATCAACATTTTGTTTAAAATAGTAAAAGGCTAACTTGTTATTTTTTATTTTTAATCCAATTTGGGGAATTTTTATTTAATACAATGATAGCACAAAAATTAGCTAAAATATTTTGTAACTTTGTTTTCTTTAAAAATTTATAAAAGGATAAGCCAAAAAGAATTTTAAAAAGAAAGAAAAAAAGACTATATCGACGAAAAATTTATGATTGGTGGAAAGTATCAAGAGAAAAACAATTATAAAATTCAATTAGCGTTCCCATTAATGCATGGGTTTAAAATCATAAAAAAGTGTTAAAAATCTATTGCCCCTCATTCATTTCTTAAATTTACTTCCATCTACTTACTATAGCATTAGATATTAAATATTCGAATTATTATCAGTAATGTTTCTTTTATTAGAATCGGTCAATATCATTTTTTTTCCTAATTAAACAATCAAAAAATGTGATAAATTACTCTAAAGCACAATTATCGCCATAATCATCAGGAATCACCTTAAATTCGAAGAGTAATCTATATGTGTGTGTGTGCGCGCGCGCGCGCGTGTGAGTACATGTGTATGTGTGTTACTAGTTAAATATGATTAATTCAATGGTTATGTATGATGACTTGTAATTACGTATAATAACAGAAATCATTACATTTACTATATATATATATATATATATATATATATATATATATATATATATATATATATATATACGTGAGCCCTGTTCGGTGTTGATCTGGCACCGCGTCAGTGATTTCAGAACTTGGCGACAAACTTAGCAACTTGGCAATGTATTTGGCGACATTGACAACAACATAGAAATTACTAGTAACTTCCAGAATTTTATCCATCCATCCAATAGGAACTGAGATACGCTTGATTGGTCCGAAAACCTTCTTGGCCCACCCCCCGGGATCTATAAAAGTCAAGCTGTCTCAAGCCGATTGAATTGGAATCTTGTCCGTAGTCGGAGTCAAGTAACGAGTCGTCGAGAGGATAGCAAAGCAACGGCGGAATAATCCGGCGAAGTGCCAGCGCTTTGTAGAGTCCAAGCTACTGCTGAACTGAGCTGTGTGCTTCCTGTTGTCAATTATGGAAGCAGCATCGAATCCTTTGAGGAGTAGCCAGTCGTGTAGAGTGTGTCGGCAGCTGGATACAGGTAAAGCGAGGAGACATTGGAGAATTACAGCCGTTTGAAGAGACCGTAGAGTGAAGCCACGAAGATCCCTTCACCTGATAAATTCTGTCTGACCGCTTTGTGTGCTGAAGCTGTTATTACTACCGATTACGAGTTGTGGGCTACTGTTTGTTGAAGTGTGCTTCTGTGTGCTGTATATATCTGTCGTCTGTGTATTCGTCGTCCCTGTGTTAGTGTCTTCGTGTCTAATAAAAGTCGTCGTCTAATCTACTCATCAAATCTAAAAATGACCCAGACGATGGAAGTAAAATCCGTAGCAATATATATATGGTAATTTCATTTATTTTCTATGTCGATTATATAATTTAAAAAAAGATTAAGCTCCAGAATTAAGAGTTTGTGAAAGAAACAGCTTTGATGTTCAGAAAGTATTCC
This sequence comes from Argiope aurantia, assembly GCA_026543865.1. NCBI lineage: Eukaryota > Metazoa > Arthropoda > Arachnida > Araneae > Araneidae > Argiope > Argiope aurantia. The sequence goes on from JAPMOR010023990.1 coordinate 36,452, forward strand.
ATGCCTCTGTTTGGAGGTAGGCTATTCGTAGCTATAGAACATTTGATTGATCCTGACATTATACAACAAGACAGGTTTTAGAGAGTGGCTTACGTCAAATTTTAAAAATAAGTTATTCACACACACAAAAATAAGAGAAGTTTCAGGCCATAATCTTTCGCAATATTGTTATTCTGGCTACGAATAATGTCGAACAAATACAATTTATCTTTCAGAATGAGTTTTCTTTTACAGATTTAAAGTAAATTTTCTCTAACTTGAATGTTGGATCAAATACTGGCATTCGATTTTGTCTTTTTTTCACTTAGAAATCACATTAACAAAACTGTTTAAAAAATTTATTTCGGTTGAGAGGAGAATCCATTACAAGTTGCTACGAATAAATCCAAAATCCTTTCATAGGTTGTAAAATGAAAAAGTTCAAAAGATTCAATAACGAATAAAATTTTTTTATTCTACTTAAAAATACAAATACACAGTAGCATGTGTTGTTGTAATACGCAACAATGCATTCAAAGAGATCTCAACTGATCTCTCTTGACTAAACTCACGCTAAATTCTGTTCTCGGTTCAACTTAGTTTTTTTATAGCTGTCATGACAAGGTATTAAATGTTGTAGAACAAATGCTGGAAATCAAGTGGTAATCGGGCTATCGCCAAGATTCTCGACTTTTCGGGATCATTTCTTTTTGCTGCCAATTTTGGTGATCATTGATTCGGAGACCCTTAAATAACTATTACATAGATGTAAAAATATTTTTCTTCTCAAGAGATGAATGTGCATTAAAGAAAAATTATAAATTCGTAACAATATTTACACCCAGAATCTCAAATTCATTCAAGAAGATAGTTTTGATCTGTGGCATAACAAACAGTTTATGGAACCAGAAACGACTTTGTTATCATATTCGAATTTCGAATTGATACTCGAATAGTTTTCTTAAAAATCCTAATTTTGTTGTTCGATGTATTACTTTGCTAACAAACGCTATTCTAATTTTAAAATAGGAATTAAGAATATGTTATCATAAACAAAAATAAATGAAAAATAAAGTTAATGTTTTTAAATAAAAATAACTTTTCAGATACTTTATATGAAAGGTAATATATATTTCAAGATATTGTAATTCATAGATAAAATTATGTATAAAAGTCATAATGATTATTAAGAACTAATAAATTGTTTATTAAAGTGAATTCACTTTTTCATTTGTTTGTTTATTTTTGGAAGAATGTTCGACATAAAATTATGGATTGACTCTGCTAGAAAAACGTTACTTTTAATAAATTGCGCATTTCACTGCTAATACTTTAATACGCAGATTTAGTAAAATTTATTTTTTTAGAAAACGTCAGTGAGCCAATTTTTATAATTGTCAAATCCAAAGCAGAAGATATCAAACAATTTTATTTATAACTTTACTTCATTAAATTTCTCACCAATTATCAGCTTTCCAGTGAAATAGCAACATAGAAAGAATTATTTTTCACTTTCTCTAATATATAATTATTTAATAAGTAAAGAAGTTATTTAATAGGATTTATCACTATTTAATAGAACTTATTGCTAAATTTATCACTATTTAATAGAACTTAGAATTAAATACCAATTTTTCGTTGAATTTTATTTGAAAACATATAGAATTGTGAAATACTCAATATAACACATCCAAAAAAATATTTTAAAATATTTGAAATATGATAATAGCTTTATTTTTTATATAACAAAATATTAACTCTTTTTTTAAGCTGAGAATAGTGCATATAATACCAGAACACCCACTGTATTTTTGTATTTAAAAATCATCGCAATAATTAATCATGTACAAGAAACTGGCAGAAGATCGAGTGGCGTTTTAAGTTAGATTAAGAAATGGAAAGTTCCACTTTGCTTTGAAAATCTATTTCCTAATTAAATTTGAGACCACTTTGATTAAAGTTAAAATGTCATAACAAAACACTGTAATGTATTCCTCCTTTCAACAAAAAAGAAAAAAAAGAAGAAAATCTAAGTTTGAAATCGCTTGGAGAAATGAAGAGAAAAAGAATGTTAAGATCTTCAAACAATATCTATTCCCTTTGAAAACTTTTTTCATCTTACTTTTACGAAGCTCTTTTAAAAAAGAAGTGTTTGATATTTCTCTGTAATTTCTAAATAATAAAATAAAAATTGATTTGCAAATGATATATATTTAAAGAATCAGGTAGGAGTAATTAAAAATTAATAAGCGGCAACTTCCTATGACATTAAAAAACGGAGTACACGTAAAATGATTTATTTGCTCGTAAATTAATTATTTACTTATTTTATATCACTTTGATTTCTTTCTAGCGTTTACCTAGAAAAGAAAAACTACAAATTGTTTCTTAATGACATTCTTTGAATATCGCTTCTTAATAAATATTGTACATTGTAAATATTAAATCTTTATGTGAATCAAATAAGGATCATTATTTATATACGTGTTTTATTAATTTTCGAGTACTGTGAACTCTTAAATTTTTCATTTGAATATAGAAGTGACACTAAAAACAAGCATCAAAATCAAAACGTAGAATATTTTATATGCTGCAGTTTAAAAATAAGACCTTATTTTTAAATTATTCTAAAGCATTTTAGTTAATTATTAAAATTAATTAATTAATTAATTAAAATATTAATTAATTGTTTATTTAATTATTTAAATTATTAAAAAGCATTTTAGTGATAATTACATTGACTAAAGGATATTTAATCGAATTTTATTTTTCTATTAGTTTATTTTATTCTAAGAAAATAGTAAATAAGCGTTATTATTATTAGATTGATGCAAAAATAATTGCCTTTATTTCGGCGCGAAATCTAATTCTGTTTTGGGATCAAATAATAAGATTTAACCAATATATTACCTTTCTATTTACTTTCGATAATAATCCAGTATCTTAAATTTTCTTTAACCAACATTCATATCATTTTTAATTCTTATGAACAAAAACGCAGTAGAATTTCAATGTGTTACTATCATTATAATTTTTACCATTAAAATAAACTAAAAGTGAAAAAAAAAAACTAAAACATGAGAGCTAATTTAATGGCACTATGTTCGGGCATCTTGATGAATGTAACACGACTTCTTCACTAGAAAGAAGAATTTTTAAAAATCAATAAAAATGTGTATAGTTTACTGATTTCATGGAGAAACATGTTTCCTACACTAATTCAGAACATTTTACTTTGATTTAATTATCTAATTTCGAATGATTTTTAAAACTAACATTTATACTACTGATCGATAACTTGGAAGAAACTGAAAACACATACAATATTTCTAATTCTAGAAATCTAAAGTCCTAGCTTATTTTTAAAAAGAAATTTAGCTTTTTATTTACTTTGTTCTGATTCATTACATATTTCTTTCGGATTTTTTAATTGATATTACAGAACGCAAGCTATCAGGTTTTCATCATTATCCGTTTTCTTTCTTCTTTTATCATTTATTAATTCAGCAAATTTTCATCATTTATAATTTATTTTTAAAATGGTTTATTTTGAATACTTTTAGATAGATGAATTTCAGATTTGATGTGTTTTGTTTAATTAATTTATGTTCATTAATGTAATACTGAAATATCTGTTTTCTTATAATTCTATCTTTTGTAAATGCTTGTTAATGGTTGCAAACTGAACTTGGAGAGCTTTTCTACCTCATATACTAAATTATAAAGACGCGACTCGGCTGTAGGAATTATTTTGTTATTATTTAGCCGAGTGAGGCTATCGTAAATCCGGTCATATTTAAGATAAAGAAATCCCGTCAAGCAGCAAAAAGTAATGATGTCATTTATTTCTGAAAATTTTAATTGAATCATATTAATCATCCACATCATAAAATACACATATTTCTTTTCGATCATCGGCAGCTTTATTCAATTAATGGAAATAAAAAATACTTAAAGAGTTATTTTCCTCATTCCATGTTAAAACTGCAAAGCATTTTTAAATAAGGTTAACAAAATCATTTGATATAATTATATGCATAAAGAATCAACACTTTTAATGTGCCATGTATTAAAAGTAAGATTGAAATATCAGATAATTAAAATCAAGTTAAATATATTGTGTGAATGGCAGAAATTATTCAAACAAATAATAAATAATAAATCTTTTTGCGCGTGGAAACCGCGATTATTTTTGCAATTACCTTAAAAAAGTCAAACTGCTCTATTCCATGGGACTAAAGTTTACAAAAAATATCATAATAAATAAAAGGTTTAAAGGTTAACGTGAGAAACAAAGAAAATCAATTTTCAATATCTTTACAAAATCCCATTATCGAAAATAAATTTTTTAAATGACGTTTATTCTTAATTCTCCTCCACTCTCGTATTAGAATACTTATAAATAAAAAAAAGTTTTGAAAATTAAATCAAACGAACAAATAAGAACTATTATTTAATTTTTTTGTCTATCTGTCTGTCTGAGACAAAAATAATTCAGAAACGCTTTAAGCTAGATGGATGAAATGTAGCATATTTTCTTTACGTTAAATTTGCAGATGTCTTTCAAATTTTGAGCAAACCCCTTTCAGTCTGTCTGTCCGATTGTTCGAATAAAAAATTACACAGTAACTTCAAAACAAAGACAGCTGGATGGATAAAATTGGATACGCATATTTAATATCTATAGTGTAGACACTTGTCAAACTTTGAGCCAAATCCAATGAGGGGTTGGCCGTCTGTTAGTCTGTAATTTCAGAATCATGTAAACGCGATAAATCAACAGTGCAATAAAATATATCAAATTTGGTATATATTTTTGTGACTACAATTATAGTTTTGTATTGAATTCCTGTTTCAATCGTTTGAGATAAACGCGTCTAAAGCACAAATTCAATATTCGTCTTCTATTAATCACATGTCATGGATTAATCGCCAAACATCTCGCTAAGGATCATCCGGTAGATTCAGTAAAAATGCTAAATTCACACCAAATATTAATATTTTGTGACTATTGTATACCAGTGCCATATGAAAGGTATCTCTGGGAGAACACCTTTATTGGAAAATATGCGAGAAAGGTTTGGGTAGACCACCCCTTACTGGTTTTTTGTTCGTTATTCTTTTCATTATCAATATTTTCTTATAAATCATTGAAATAATTTGAGTAATTTTGATAAGTGACAAGGCCTTTAATGCTTGATAGTAACTTAATTTTTTCCATGCAATAGCGTTACTGATTTGTCATTTTATAATTTATTCTAATGGATCTATCGCTAAAATTCATGGAGATTTTAGAATTTTCTATTTTTTAGCCAAGTTTGTCATTAATCCCAGAATACCTTTCGCCAACCATCAGCGCTCTCTGTGAAACTGTCTTCTTACGAACTAGTCGCTCTGATAACAACATTACAAATTTGTAACAATACCAGTTCACTTTGTGAAAACAAACTTTATATTAATCAAATTCCATTACGATTATGATTCATATTCTTAGATTTATTTATAGAATACGTATTAAATTTAAGGAATCGTATAAGAAATGGAGGTTGATTCGTGCCATCCTTATGAAACACAAAAAGGTGGGGGTCTGGTGGGGATACGAGACATACTTCCTTAGATAAATGTTGCACTGTGACCGGTGATGGTCAACCACAGTTCACAACAACTCAACCACAGTTCCCACAAGTGTTGCTGTTGCTGCGATCCAGTTATTCTATTTTTCCTTGTGCCTTCCGGCGGGTTGGAGTAGCCAATTTGTAGTTGTGGTTAACAATCAAAATTTTTTTAAAAAAATTACTAAAACCTCAAAACGTTGTTCTATTATGAATGGAGTATGAGAGGAGACATCCGAGTGCAAAAAGTTGATATTCTCTTCTATCAAAAGGCTAATACTCAAGTTTAGAAAGAGAGCGTCAGCAAACTAAACCAGAGACATCAATGAAAACATCATTTTTCAAGGCAAAACGTTCAAAACATAATACATCCCCAAACAAAATATATGTGATTGTGCTTCGTCTACAAAAAACAATGCTATCAGAAAAAAAAAAACTATTTCCGTTTTCTCTATACACACACTCACAAAACAAAAAAAATTCTTCATTTGCTCAAAAAAAAAAAATGCAACTTCACGATTCTACAAATTAGGTGGAAACATTCTTGCACTCTTCCTTCAGCATTCCGCGTATCCTCCAGTTAATTCCTTGTAGATCAAAACCACGCTATGTTCGACTTACAACCCTAACACGATTATCCCTCTGGTCGATGGCTTCAAAGGTGGACCAACACGCAGTAGGCCCCCTCGACCCCATGAGGATTTAGGCGGTCGTCTATTCGATTTGGGACCCAGGGACCTACTAATCAGATGGCCAATAGAAGTTCTGCTACAAAACAATGCGAGAAGCAGAACAGATTCTTCGTATTCCCTTGGCTTTATTCCCTGTGCCCAGAGCTGCACGTTCGATAACGAGCTGTTCCGGTTGAGAATGCTTTTTTTCCCCTCCTTCAGAAAAAGCAGAAAGAGGAGAATAATGAATGAAGATTTGGTGTTTTTTGAGTTCAGGTCACAGACTTTTAAGCTTCAGAAACGTTTAGGCGAGCCTGGGGTATGCTAGTAGCTATCTGGAATTGAAGTAATTTTTAAGAATATAAAATGAAAGAATTAAAAATAAATTGAGATTTGTGGCTGCTTTATATTTAATTGTTTCCAAGAAAAAATTAGAATCAAAAATTAGAAAATTAGAAGAAAAAATATATCAAAATCCTTTTGATATTATATTGCCGAATTGAAAAGTGTCAGTCGACTCTCCATGGCCGAATGGTCATAGCACTGATCTCATAATCAAGGATTATGAGTTCGGACCCCGCGATTCATAGTTTGCGTAAATAATTAATTAATTTATTTTATGTTTTTTTTTATTTCATGTTCCAGAAGATTCTGGACATTAGTTTACCAGAGAAGTATTCTGGACTTTTCTTACTGTCTCCAGAAAAGTAATCTGGAACTTTCCCTGCTAGCATAAAAGCAGAAGATTTGTCAGTCTCTGTGTGTTGAGTTCAGAGTTGAGTTAATAAATTGGTTTAGCTCTACTTCTTGTGTGTGTCATTGAGTTCCACACTCAAGTACCTACGTGACAATATTCACGGAGTAAGTAAGGCAATATCCATTGGAAAAAATGAACTTTTTTTAATTAAGATATTTTAAATTTAATAGTAACGAGTAACATTTTAAATAATATTATATGAGTACTTTTGGTGTTTTAAATAATATTATATGAGCTTTTTGAAAATGTCAAAGGCATAGAGATTAGGGTTTATACAAAAACCGACTTTTTGAAAAACCGATTTTCGAATTCAATATTTCCACAAAAAAACCGGTTTTAGCAGGTTTTCGAATTTTTGTCAAAAAAAAATTGAATAGGGAAAAATAAATTTTTTTTTTTCATTTTATTTTCATTTATATTAAATAACCAAAAACGAAATCATATCAAAGTCAAAATATAAAAAACAAAATTAAAGATTGCATACACATATTACTTACACAAAATAGCGAAAACTCAAACAAAAATTTCTAATAATATTTATATTATTTTAATTTCTCCTAAGAAAATAGGATTTTAAAAAAACATAAAATATCCACTGAACGGTGGCTAAGTCTCGTTCTTATTTTGGACATAATATTGCCTGAAATTGAAAATACTCGTTCACTAGTTACTGAGTTTGGCACCATATTACAAATCTAAGTTTTTTGCTCTTTTATTCGTTTGCTCAAATAATGAAAATTCAACTTTCAGTGTCTTTGGATTTGTAAGTTTTTCTTCAGGGTCTTCAAGAGATTAAACAATTATATTATTTCCGAGAATTATTTTCTCAACTGCTTTCAAATGATTATGTAGATTGCTCGTAGATGATCCTTTGCAGCTCAACATTTTATTACAATGATTTCAGATTGTCTTGTCTATCCCAAACTTTTTGAAACTATCCCAAACTTCCGACTTACTCATTTTTATCTAAAAATGAAATTAAAGTTATTGTATAAATATTTTTGACGTTTATTTTACAATTTTATTATTTTAACTATTAATATTAATGCAATTTAAATTCCGATGCTTGCTAAAGACATAATTTATGTTAAAACGTTGCGAAAGAAAATATGGAATATTTTAACACCCTGTGTTTCATTTAAAATTCCATTAAACAGAAGCCAGAACTTCTTATTTTACACTAATTTTTGATAGAAGAAATTTATATAATAAAATTTAAATCTTAAAATGTAAAATAGAAAATATAAACATAAAAATTAAACATACTTAATACTTACTTTATTTTTACCAAATATAACAACTTTATATTTTTGTTTCCAGTTTTCACCTTTACAATATTAAGCAAACCTGTCGTGGCTCGAGACGGATCGGATTCTGAGACCTTATTTCGACAATTCCATTTCATTAAGAGGTGAGACACGGAACGATGAGCACATTTGACCATGGATTTCTCGCATTAGATACATTTTAGTTCTATTTATTTCACGTGTATGTGTGTGTTATGTCATTTCTGACAGCATTTTATTTTAATTGAATATTTCGTATTGACATAGCTAGTTCAAGTGGTGTAAAAAAGCTTTCAGGAGTTGTACGAAGAAAATTTTATATGATATCATTAAATACTGTGATCAAGAAGCAGAAAACGGGTGATTATTTATTCCTTTCACACGTTCTTCGAAACGAGCCAGTCAAATTGCTGAGGTGTCTATAAGCACCGACTTCATACCGATAAACAAAACATCCGACGAGAAGCAAGAGATGAACTTTATCAAACTTTTGCTTCACCTAGAAAAAAAAGTGAAAAGGGATGTTCATGAAAAACATAAATTGACGAATTCGAGGCACAACTGTGCAGTGTACAAGCACTGGCCAACGCAACTTGCAACGCTGAAAAAATGTGTTTGCTGTCCGTTGCATAGAATGAATAGCAAATCAAATAAGTTCAAAATTAATTTTTATATAATAATACGAATTCTTAAAACCGGTTTTCTTAATTTAAAAACCGGTTTTAGAATGTGACAAATTTACTTTAAAAACCCAGTTTTTTAAAACCGGGTTTGAAAACCTTCAAACCCTAATAGAGATGGTAGAGCAGATTCGGCATGTGTCCTAGACTTCATTACCAGGAAACGGTGAATTAAAAAGTAACCAATCGTATTTATGAGAGAAGTAAGTTTTGTTAACTTTTATTTTCTTGATTCTAAAAAATGCCAATGACTCCATTAAAGTATAAAAGAATACATGAATACAATCCATTTTACATCAGAAACAAACTTAAAAATGTTTCTCAAAATAAAATAGCAAATGTCATTGTGATCTGATAATGAAATTCCCAACTGTGAAACTCAGAAATCTACTGATTCTGAGGCCTTTTTCAAATTTCTTCTCAATAGGATAAAAAGAAAATGCAGAATCATTTAAAAATATATTTTTTTAAAAGATAATATTATATAGCTATTAATTCCAAAGGATGATCATGTGTACAAGGTACATAGGGTTTATAGTTTCTTCTGAAATGCATGGCAATAATATTAGTCATATTTTTAAAAAGGAAAAAGGTGCCTAAAACACTTACTTTTTGGGCAATACATATAGGAAGTCCCTTAAGAATAATTAATGTTAGTAAATTTATTTAGGACTTCACTGGAATAAAAAGTAATGTACATTGGTTGTCTAAAAAAATGCAACAAGTTTTAATTTTCCTAATATTGCACCTAAACACAAATATTCAGTTACAAAGTTTCCTTAAATAAGTGGGAAAATGCATGATAAAACATTTTTGCTTCAAAGAGGGTTGATAGTAAAAGGGTTTTCAAATATTAAATGATTATATTCCTCTTATAGTGCAGAAATGTCAAATAGTAATTTTTTTCTCTTACATTCATCTGTGCACACACAATATTTTCACTTTTCCATACGTGAAATTTACAGATATACTTATTCTTTAAATTTATAGGGACTAATCATATATTTAGCTGAAAATATTTATCTCAGACATGCAAATTAATTTTATATAGAAGATCTATCATATTCAAATATTTTTCTAGCACTATATAAATCGATCAGCATAACTTCAAATAAATTTGTTTATCGTGCATAATGTTGACTCTTTGATTGGTCAACAGTTGCAACATCGTTTTTATAATGAGGGAAGAGAAACTTACGAATTGAGCATTGAGTACATTAAAAAGTAGTGGAATACCGAGCAAGAAAATAAAATTATTTTCTTGCACTTGTGCACTTTCTAAAAGAATGACACATTCCAGTAGCAGGGAACGTTTGCATATGTTGATGATTTATGTAGTATGCAATCGTAAGGCCGAGCTAATTGTAAAATATTATAAATGCCGTTTTCAAATTCCCAACATCCTTCTAGGAAGATCCGTACCTACCCTTCCGGTGAGAAATGAGAAAGATGAGGCGTTTTGCATACGATTTAGAAATTGATATTTTGTCTTATATTTCAAGTTACTCTCATGCTAGTGTAAACAGTCAATCCAAAACTCAACATTCCAAACTGACAGTGTAGAGAATATGTCGACATAGTAACGGACATTCAAACAATATCCATTGCATTTATGAACTTGATGCAAAAGTTACTTAGACAATTACCAGATCGACATCCAGAATTTTATCACCTTTCTTACATAAATTCAAATACAGCATTTCTGATAAATGCAATTTAAACAACCGAATATTGCTTTAATCGAAAGAAACATTAATATTCAGAATAACAACTTTTGGAATGGTAAAAATCCATTCTTCACACAAGAAGTTCATCATCAAATAAATATGTAATTAGGCATTTTTTAAAACTCTTTGGTTTGATCATTTTATACAACAGTATGCTGAATAGAGGCCGATATACTCAGTTCCTTTTGATTAACATTATATCTGAGCTAAGGGATAAATTACATTTGGCAATACACACTCTGTAAATTTTTTATGACTAATTCAAAAAATCAGTCCATAAAGCATTCAAGTTTAAATTGACTCGAATATATGTCTTATTGTTGGCTAAGGGCTGAATTCTTTTCATGGTTTAAAAAATACTTGAAATATATTTGCTTTATCTATAATTTTTACTCAAGAATTTCCAACTAACTTTTTTTCATAGTGAAGAAAAGGTTAAAACGTACTAAGAATTATTATTTATAGAAATATTATTTAAAAAAATATATTTTAATAGGAGAAACGTTCTGCAATGTGAAACTACATTTTTGGCGATAAATTTGAAATGAAATTACATAAAAAATTTAGTATTACCAAATTGCCTGCATTTGATGTCAAATATTCTTTATCGAGATTATGGATACAGAACGAATAAATTAGTTTTGATTTGCGCTTCATTTTCAGCTTGTTATCAAATATATATATCAATTTTTATAGACATACATATATTTTACGAGTGTTTGAAGGTTCATAGGTACTATTTGAAAAAACCATAAACGCATATAAATGTGAATTTTATGTCTTCGAAAGTTTCTAGTTAAACCCGAGAGATCTCGGAATTAGTCCGCTTCACTTTACTCCTAGTGGCCATCGGACTTAGACCTTGAATTGTTTAGTCACAGATGATGAACACTATCGCAAATATCGTTAAAATAATGCAAGTTTGTATAGGTTGCAAAGGTTTCATTTTGAACAAGTTTTGAAGTATTTCTATGAATTTATTATCTGAGAATTTTTTTAAAAAATTTCATGAAAGTTCATAAATGCGTTTTTATTTTCTAACTCAGATAATTTAATTATATTTCGTGATATATTATTATCTTTAAAATTTATTGCGAAAGTATCATTTAAGCATCATCAGAGATATAGAAAGAAAGGCCTAAGTCAATAAATTTTCTTTTTAATACTTCAAATTTTAAAGCTTATTTTTATTCTATTTTCATCTAGACAAATTGCTCTCTGTTTTTATTCTTTCTGTAGCTCCCAAATAAATTCTTTTTTTTTTCTTCTTTTTTTTTGCCGAAACATGTCTTTTAATAAGTTCCATAACTAAAGAAAAATTTCCTAATGTTATGAAACTACTGCAATTAACTTAATGGAGAATCCAGATAGTCACTGAATGTATTAAGTTTGTATATGGCATATGAGTAATTGTTTTGAGTCGTATATAAGTTCATAAACTCTTTAGATTTTATTCTTTGGAATGAATTGCAATTTCAATATTAACTCCCTGTGACTTGAAGGGGGTAATACATATATTCTAATTTTAAAGGAAAGGGATGCTTTTCTTGGTATTTATAATGGGCTTCATTTTATACAGATATGCCTCCGTAAAAATGAAAGTTCCTCGCATAAAATGCAATGATAAATATATACAGAAACGTTTGTGCATTTGTAATGATTTTTTAAGAAAGTGGGACATTTTATGAAAAAAGATTTTTTATTTTTTCTGCATAAACAATACCGATACGATTTTTCCTTTTTTAAACAGAGTTTCAATCAAACTGTAGGAAGCTTATAAAAAATTCATTGTTGATGGTAGAACAAAATATCAAGCATAATGCCAAATTATAGCTGACCAAAGATAAAAATTAATCGCCTTACTGACTGGAGGAATAGCATTGTATGCTACTAAGTTTTTTAAGAAATGCTTATGGGAAGGGATTCTCTTATATATATATTGTTGTGGACCAAATTAATAAATATTTCAAATCTTCATATATTTTTGTGTACATATTTTTCTTTATTTTCTGTAATTGCTTAGACTAAAAAGTAACTTTTTTATATGAATGTAGGTGGCAGACCGGACTCACCCATATTAGAATCAGGAGAAATAACCCAAAAATCGCTATAGTGCATACTGAAGTTACTGTGCTGTTACTTCAGTTGCGTTGCTGGATACCATTTTCTCAACCTGAATGCCATCGCCCGAATCTGATATTCAAGCAATACGGTATACCATCAAATCGGAGGATAACGGTGCATTCGTTCCTGGTCATTAATTTTCCCAACAGATGGCGGAAGAACAATTCATCAAGGCTTCAGATATTTCACATAGCTCACAGCTTGATGTTTTATTATTGAAGCGGGTCAAAAATTTTGACAATAAAGTCTCTGTGGTCCTCACAACCTGAGCTGAAACGCAGAATTATTGCTGTGCCCGAAATGTGCTAAAATGTTGCCCGAAAATTACTGGATAACATATTGTGGGAAATTAAGTTCCAACTCGATATGCTACATCTACAAAACTGTCATGTGAAAATTATTTAAATTTGTTTACGTTATTGAAAAAATGCTTTGAATTGAATGTGTCTTACAATATTTATCGCCATATTTATTTAAGCAATACTATGGCGTAAAATAATTTAAGAACAACTCTTTATTTCACTTCTTGATTTCTAGTCACATTATGCATGTTTATTCATTATAAAGAGCAGAGGCGGCTAACAGAGATTTTGAACAATAATACAAAATGCGTTTAAAAAGTTCGGTGAATGGATGGATATCTCAAAAGCAACGTGAGTGAGAAATGCGGCCAGGCGCATGCTCAGAGAAGGACTTATTGAGTGACGCCATGTAGCGAGGAGCGCAAGAAATTGAGACAGGTTATTCTGCTACTGATAGTCAAACGGCATATGTGTAAAAACTGACGTGAAATTGAAATGGAACAACGATTAGCATGAAATTTTGTTACAAATTGGAAAAAAAGGTTACTCCCACACTGA
>JAPMOR010024004.1:0-32067 GCA_026543865.1 Argiope aurantia
ACAAATCATTGAAATATTTTAGGATCTGGAGGTTCTGCTGGTGGAACTGGAGGAAATGGAGGTAAATATAATATGTATATAAACTCATCTAAAAACTATTTCATCTGTTTGTTTTGAATTAGCATTTGAAATCTTTGTTTTCATTTTTACAGGAACTTATTATTACAACTATAACTCAGGTATATATTTTCTTAATCAATATCTCTTCATTTAAAAAATTTTTTACAAATTCTATTATTATCTTATTTTAATTATTATTCGCTCTCTACTATTTATACATAAAGCTATTGAAAACATTTGCCAATTTAATTTGCCACAAGAGCCTATGTGCTTATCAAATCAGAATAATAATATGTAGGATGTATACTATATAAAATATATTGTGCAGTTTATAATTCTATAGTGAGCCTGATGTGAAATTTAACAAAATATGGTGTGTATGTACAATGGAATATGCGATTCTCGGAGATACCAATGCTATTTTTGGCACAAATTTCAGTACACCAAAAGTAAAATGTGAGATTTAAAAAAATCGCATTAATTTGGATATCAAATAAGCTAACATATATTAAACTTTTAGATAATTCTGACTATAGTCATTATTAACCAATAAAAGGGCGGAAATCTTCTCAAAATCTTTAAAAAAATAATTTATGTTGATACTTTTTTCACCATCATTAAATTATCTTTTTAGTTGAGTCCTTATATTTATTGAGGAAACGAAATGTTTACAACAGCAATAATGTTTAGATTTTAATGACAGCTCAATAATATCATTCTGATATTCTCCAATATTCCAATAAATGCATACATCCACAGGGTAATATAAGATCTAGAGAATAATATTTCAAAATTTGATGAAGTTTTCACGTGTTATTATGAGTGAATATCCGTTTAAAGTGGCAATATAACAAAAATTATTTGTTGCATGTCACGCAAATATTGACAAATTTATTCAAATATATTAGGATCTGATGGCAATGCTGGCGGAAGTGGAGGTAACGGAGGCAGTGGAGGTAAAATTAAGATTATATATATGCATGTGTGTATGTGTGTGAAAACCTTTTATTCGCTTTTTTTAATTTTTATTTTTTTACAGGAACTTACTATTATAACTACAATTCAGGTAATAGTTTTTTCCAGATCTCTCATCACTTTAGAATCGATATTGTTGTTCTTTTAATAACTTATTAAATGCAAAATGATTCTAAAAGAATTTCTTAATTTGATAAAACTGATTTTAAGTAAAACTTCCCTTTCCTCTGATCATTCTGTTGGAAAGATTGGACTGTTAACAACCCTTTACATATTGTCCACATATTTATGTATTCTTCATTAACTCTCTAACTTAATTACCATCATTCTGACATTTAACAAAATGTATAATATGATATTCTTAACTATAAAAATCCTTTCAGAACTATCATAACCAGATTTATTTTCATTTGGATGGAATGAATTTGTTAATACATTTTTAAATAAAACCTTTGTTAAAAAAATTAGGAGGTGCAGGAGCTGCTGGTGGAGCTGGAGGTGCAGGAGGAGCTGGAGGTTCTGCTGGGTCAGGAACCTACGAAGGATATGCAGGAAATGGAGGCACTGGCGGGAATGGAGGTTCGTTTAAAATATTGAGAGTTAGGAAAAGTCTTTTAAAATATTGCTTTTATATATACAATTATTAATATTATTATTTTTTACAGAAACCTTCACTTTCAACTCAGGTAATGTTTTCATAATTATTTCATTTTCTCATTTTCTGTGTCTTTTTTAATTTATTGAAGTTTGCATTTTTTATGTCATTTTTTATGAAAGGAAACTGCATTACACTTTGCAGAATAACATTATTAATTTAATGCATAATATATATTTTAGGTCCTCTCACATTTTATCCGGAAAATGGCGGTGGGACTTATCAGTTTAATTACAATTCTGGAAGTGGAGGCAAGTTTAACTTTCTTATCATTTCAAAATACGTATAACAAAATTTGAGTGAAACCAAAATTTCCCTTCGTCGGAATTTTGCTATAGGACATTGATGCTTAAACCCTTTTAGGTTTCAAGTGCAATTCATTTTAAATATTCAGTATTAGAGAATAAATTTAAATACACAAATGGCCTTATTTTATAAATATTACTATAATAAAGTGTTATTGTTTCTTATGACACTTAGACAAATCCGCTGTTACGAAGACAGCGATTTAAGCCGAGAGCGGGTGCGTCTCTTGTTTTGGCACCGCCAACTAGGGTCATGAGTACGACTTTGTTCACTCATGCATTACTCATTCGCTTGCACAACCCCTTTTTACAGGAGGGCACATTCACACAGCTCGCAGATAGAGCAGAGGAAGAACAACCATGCCCGAACCGGTACTGGAACCCAGGACGCCCAAATCACGGTGAAGACATGCTACCCCTATGCCAGGACGCCGGCACTATGACAACGTTAAAGTTGAAACCTTTTCCATTCACATATTCTTAAGAATAAGGATAGTGAATAACACTTATGTTAGTTTTCTAAGCAAAATTTCAAAACTTTGTGGGAAAATATTTACTGAAAGACCCAAACGATTCATTCTATAATTTCCAACACAAATAATTTCGGATTTTACTTATTCCTTATTTTTATATAAATAACTTATTTTAAAAATATTAATAAAATACAATGCGAACTGAAATTTCTATCTCATTTCTTTTTTAGGCTGATTGTCTAATTCCTGTTAAGTAAATTTACGTTGGGAGTAGCATGCAATTTTAATCCCTTAATGAAATGATTAATTTATCCCAAATATATTACTATAGAGTTTTTAACAAGAGGAATATCCCAACGGGGAACAACTCAGAATGGAGGGAGTGAAGTTTCTGGTATGGTTGTTGGTTCTAGCCACCCTGATGGGTACAGTAATGGTGGGGGTCGATTGCTTCCTTTTGATGAAGGGACGTGTTTCACACGGGAAGGGTTATACTATGGCCTTAGGATTTAACTGCATGTCCCGCCATTATTGCTGTGACGCCTGTCCTATCAATTAGAATTATTACTTTGTCGGTATACCTGGTTAAGGTTTAACAAGAAGAATTTGTGGCTGTTTTAGTCTATTTTTAAGAAACCTCCAATCCCTGTCTATTTTTAATGTATTATCAGAATTGATATAGTTTTTAATGAATAAATAAAATCAAAGATTGGAATTAATTTTCTAAATTTTCTTAAAATGTGTAGTAATTTTCTCCGCTTAAAATATTGTTACAAATCTGCAATTCGGCTTCCCAGCATAGTTTTTTTCCATCATCAGAAAGACTGTTTTAAAGTCATCGGTATTGGACGGAGTCCGGGTGTCACGTCGGAGGTCCCAGAGCTTGACTACAAACTTGGCGACCATTTGGCGACTTGGTGACGAATTTGGCGACTTGGGCGCCAAAATAGATTATACCCGAAACATCAAGAATTTTCCCGATCTGTCCATTAGTAATCGAGATACGCCTCGAACGTTCCTGATTGGTTGAGAGGCTTCTAGCACCACCTCCTGAGACCTATAAAAGGAGGCAGTCTGTGCTGCCAGAGTGGAGTAGTCGGAAGTGACGGAGAGACTAGTCGGAAGCGACAGAGTAGAATAGTCGGAATCGACAATGAACGGTAGTCGGAATCGACGGTGAAGAACTGGTCTTCCAGAGATTAGCAGAGCAGCGACGGAGTCAAGCTAGTGCTGAACTAAGCTGTGCGCTACTGTCTGCAGTAGAGTCTTGTCGTGTGCTGCTGTTTGCACGTCTCGCGGCTGAAGATAATTGTCTTCTGTGTGCTGTATATAGTTGTCGTCTTTGTGCTGCCCTGTGTGTCTTCGTGTAAATAAACGTCGTTGTTTCTTTTTCTATTGCCGCCTGCTGATTGGCCGTTCTCCACACCATATAACTTTCACTATCCAATCGAACCCGAGAAATTTCGTAACAATATATATATTTATAAGATCTAAGCAAATATTAATATATTTTTCAAATAATTTAGGTTCTGAAGGCACTGCTGGTGAAGCTGGAGGAAATGGGGGCAGTGGAGGTAAATTTAAAATTATTTATGAATGTGAAAAGTTTTAATTTGCTTGCTTCAACTAAATCTTTGAAATAATTATTATCTTTATTCTTACAGGAAGTTATTATTACAACTACAACTCAGGTATTTATATTCTTAATTTTTCTCATAATTTGAAAATGCAGTGTATTCTTATTTCAATAACGTATTAACTGCAAAATAAATCAGAAAGAGTTGGCCCAGTGACCCCCCCCCCCCCCCCTTCCAGTCTACCCTCTTAAAAAAACATATAACGGAAATATGCTTAAAAACAGTCTAAACTTAATTAAAATAACGATAAAAAATAAACAAATTAAAATGACGATATACAGGAGAGGCTATGTAGAATTACAATATGCAGTTCTTAGTCCTCTATATGACAATTTATTGTGTAAAATTTCACAAAATCCAGAAAACTGCAAATGTGGGATTGCTATTTCACAAGATGAAAGGTTACATGGTGAACTAAGTGGAATGAAGTAATTTTGTAATTCCTAATATATGATTATGAATCTGCTATGTGCTTTAATTCCCATTTATTAATAGTATCGAAACATGCATATACCATCCACTCGAATCATCTATGTCCAAGGATCATTGCGTTGCGATTTTGATAGATTTTGTGCATTGACTCTGATTTCATAAGAAAATTTGACTCAACTAACATTAATTCAGTAAAAGCCAAGGATTACAATGGCATCCCTTTGTGTTATTATGCGCATCAACTCTACATCACAAAAAATTCACTGGGTAGATTCTTTCATCTAAAACATGCTATTACCATTTTTCAATGAAAAAAGTATTTCCATCTATTTTTATGATATTGACTAACTGACTTGTCTTGATAATTGACTAATAGGAGTAGCTGGCGGAGATGGAGGTACTGGAGGCGCAGGAGGTGCTGGTGGAGCAGGAGGTGCTGGTGGAGCAGGAGGTGCTGGCGGAGCAGGAAATGCTGGTGGAGGTGGTGGCAGTGGAGGCGCTGAAGGTTCTGGGGGCAATGGAGGTTCGTTTGCACAGTGAAAAGATAATCATGTATTTGTCAATAATTATTTTTAATTTATTGTATTAATTCTTTTATTCCTGTTTGTAGGAGGGTACCAAATAAATTATGACACAGGTATTTATTCTTTAATTTTATTCATTTTTTAAGTTAAAATTGTACATTTTTTACTAAGTTTACTTTCTGTTTTTATACCCTTATTTGAAGTTATGTTATCCATCAGTTCATTTTTTTTTCATTTTTATTAATTTCATATGCAATGCATTTGGGGAAAAAAATGGCCCAGTTAAAAAAATTTCGGATTTCTGTTATTATTCGCATACATTTAATACATAAAATAAGGTGACTCAATGTGATTTTCTAATAGTAATGAAACAATTTATTCAAAAATTTTATTAAAAAAATAAAAGAACAAAACTCATTTCCATTGAAAGTATATTTTGGTGTACTAGAGTATATAAATGAGAACTACTCCAAAAATTCTAAAATTAGGAGGAAAAAAAAATAATAATAAATGAAATACGAATTCACGAATAATAATAAAAAAAAATTATCAGAAAATGCACGGTCATGACTGATTATTTGGCTCAATTCAAGTCATTTTATGCTAAATATTTTACCAAAAAATATCTCAGAACTCTTTATTAATAATTATATGAATTCACGAATCAAAGAATATTGTAAGCATATGCATTATGATAAGCAATTATTTTGCCTTAATTCATGTCAATTCCATACGAATTTTTTGATGAAAAATCGTGAAACTGTATACTGATATCCACCTAGATCAATTTTAAAACTAAAATATAATTTCCTGTGAAATCTTCTATCTTTCAAAGACTTTATTTCTCTCAAACGTTTCCTTAAGAACATTTTTTATTTCTATATTCAGATGCGCTTAAGACAAAGGTCGAATCACCTTTTTCTTAATCTTTTGAAAGCAAATCTTTAACAAACATAGACATATATATATACACTGGCGTGCAAAACTTAAGCAACAGGTATGTTTTTTGCCATAACTTCACGAGAAATCATCTGAGAGACATGAAATTCAGAAATGAGATACAGCATTTTGTTCTGAAAGAATGACGAAAGCATAGTTGCGCAGAAATGAATACAATGCATACAGTATGGAATCAAACAAAAAAAGGCTTTATTGAACTCATAGTATCGTTACACATGATTTCATGTCCAAGAGGAAGAACAGCAAGCAGATGTTCCTTAGTATGAGATATGCCCTCCCCTTACTGCAATGGTTGCTTCGCACCGTCTCCCCATACTCAGCATCAGATTGTCCAACAGTTCTTGAGGTAAGAGTGCCCATTCCTCAATCAGCATCTGTTAAAGTTGTCGGGTGTTCCCAGGAGGATGTAATCGTGCCGCAAGGCGTCTCTCCAAAGCATCCCACACATATTCTATCGGATTTAAATCAGGGGAGCACGCCGGCCAATCCATTCGAGTGATATTTTCACTTTCCAGGAGCTCCTCAACAGCATGAGTCATGTGTGGCCGTGCATTGTCATCCATAAAAACGAAGTCTGATCCAGTGGCACCTCGGAACAGACGCACATGGGGAAGGATCACCTCCTGACAATAGCGATCTCCAGTTACAGAACCTGTGTTGAAAACGTGGAGCTCAGTCCGCCCGTTCATCATAATGCCTCCCCAGACGACAACTCCAGGACCACCGAAACGGTCTCTTTCCGTGATGTTACTGGAATGAAACCGTGTCCCGACCTCTCTCCAAATCAACTGGCGTTGGGAATCGCTTGTACGCCTTGCGACACGATTACATCCTCCTGGAAACACCCGACAACTTAAACAGATGCTGATTGAGGAATGGGCACTCTTACCTCAAGAACTGTTGGACAATCTGATGCTGAGTATGGGGAGACGGTGCGAAGCAACCATTGAAGTAAGGGGAGGGCATATCCCATACTAAGGAACATCTGCTTGCTGTTCTTCCTCTTGGACAGACAATCATGTGTAACGATACTATGAGTTCAATAAAGCCTTTTTTTTGTTTGATTCCATACTGTATGCATTGTATTCATTTCTGCGCAACTATGCTTTCGTCATTCTTTCAGAACAAAAGGCTGTATCTCATTTCTGAATTTCATGTCTCTCAGATGATTTCTCGTGAAGTTATGGCAAAAAACATACCTGTTGCTTAAGTTTTGCACACCAGTGTGTGTATATATATATATATATATATATATATATATATATATATATATATATATATATAAAATATTAGTTTATGTAACCAAAATATATGTGAATTCATAGCAATTATAAATTACTATGGATTCACAGATATGAAGTACACAAGTGAGCATAGGGCACAATAGGAAAAAAATAAGGAAGACAAGAATCGTTATCATTTAAAATAAATTTAACACTTTAAATTCAATTCAGTGCTCATATAATTTCAAAATTATCTGAAATTGACAATTTAAATGAAGTTTCTTCTACATCGTGTACGAATAAAATGTGAATCAGTACAGAAAATAACTTAATTAATATTACAATTTTAGGGCCATTGACTTTCTATCCAGGAGAAGGCGGGGGCAGTGTTCAATTGCATTATGAAATTGGGACAGGTGGTAAGTATTGTTGTTCGTTTATTTTTTCTCTTTAACATGAAATGATTTTAATGTACTATTCATTCTCAGATTCAAAGACCCTCCACGCTTTTGCGCATGCTTCAGGATGCATTTATTTAGTCAAAATGAGGAAGGGAAGAAAGATAAAAGGAGGAGATGTTTACATTTGACAATAAAGTGAACTCGGATTTTACGCGAACTTAGAAGATGTAAAATTTGAGGATAACTCGTAATATTGTCAAGAAAAAGTACTGATTCACAATAAAATGCTTTAAATCAATTTTTATTTATTAGAAGGGGCTTGAGCATTACGTTATGGTGAATAAATGGGAGATTTCTGTTCTAAACATTTGGTATTACACTTTTTTTTATGAAATACTAATCATTCTTTATGCTGAAACACTTCTTTCTTTTATTTGTTACTGAATTTTTTGATAAGATTTTGAAATTAGCAACAGTAAATAATCTATATCATATTTAATGATATTGCTTAGAATATTCTTCATGCCACTACTTCTGAAAGCTTTTCTTATCACTTGATCTAACCATGTAAGAAATCGACACAATTTTGAATTAAAATAAAATATTATGATCAGAAACGACACGATACTCACATACACATGAGTGGTGGGAGGGAAACTAAATGAAAGAGTATCTATATTGGGGCTGAAATCAAAGTCAAAGAATGGCGAAGAATTCCGGAAATTAGCTCATTCTTCCGCGTCTGATCTCTTAGCGAAGCAGAAGAGTCGGAAAGTGGTCGTCTCAAGATACTGACAGGAACAATAAGCATTGATGTATTTATTTAACAAAATGTCATTTCTTCCAATTATCATGGCAAAAAATAATTAAAGGAAAATGTTTTTTATAATATCAGGCAGAATACTCTCCTTTCAACTTTCTCGTATGTTTAAACACAAAGCTGTGTTCAGATTTTAACTTTATAATGCGATAAAGGGAACTACGCATCCATTTTATCTTTAATCTATTAACTCCAAATTTAAATATATATCTAAAATTCTAGTCTCAAGACAGCATATCAAAATTCAGACATATTACATGTTATGCCCTTATTATTATAAATTAACTATGGGGCCTCGTTTCCTGCTCGGTTTCTCTCGCCAATTCCGATGTTGTCTTCTAATTATACATGCCAATATGTAAATATTGATTCAATTCCGCCAATATGGCAGTTTCACGATCATAGTTTCTTTTCAAATTAGCAGATTCTCGCTATGTCTATCTTCGCATTTTCTTCATCTGATATCGCTGAATGCCCCGTTATTATTTTTAAAAAATGGTGTAGGATAAACACATGTATTGATCAGGAATCCAGACAATTATTTGAATTATTCATTTTAAAATAAAAAAGCATAATCGATGCTTTTTTTTTCTAAATAAATTAACAACCCGAAGACATGAAAATTAATAGATTTTTGTGTAAATTGCGCATTTTTTTTCTGGAAAGTGAATCTTTTCCCATTTCATATACTTCACACAGGTAACGCTGGTGGTCCCGGAGGATCTGGCGATGGAGGCGCATATAGTGGAGGCGGAGGTGGTGGAGGTAACAAAAACTTTTTAAATTACTGTTTAAATTACTGTAAATAAATTACTGTTTCAACAACTAAATATTCTTGTATCGCATTTTTTTCAAACATGAGAATTCAGGCCTTAAAGTGTCATATTAATCATTTCTTTTGAAAACTGTATAAGTCCAATTTTATCAAACAGAATGAAATATCACAAATTTTGTGATTAATTTAGTGTTGACTTTTTAATTTATACGGAGTTAATGTTTAATATCTAAAAAAATGGCGATGCTTTCTCCAATTTAAAATTGTCAAATAAAAAAAATTCGCAGCGCTTGATTATAAATGTGGTGTAAGTCAAATTTTATTTAAAAAAATGAGATATCAGAAAATTTGATTAATTTAATGTAAACTTTTTTAATTATACCTAGTTTTTATTTGATATCTTTAAAAAATGACGATGCTTTGTTTAATTTGAAATTGGCAAATAAAAGAAATTGTGTCGCTTGATTATAAAAGTGGTCAAGTCCAATTTCCAATAAATTATATAAAGTAGTTACGTGATTATATGTTTCATTTTGCGCACTGAAGATGTTTACTTTTTTGACACAAATGAAAAATGCCATATTATCATCACATAGTTATACAGATACGAGGAAATAATAAATTATATATATCTTATGCTTAACGATATATAAATATAAATAAAAATGAAAAGCACTATTACTATACTATTTATTAAAAAAATTGGATCGATAAAAAATATATTTTAAATGATATTCATAACAAAATTTAAAATTGACTAAATATTAAAATGACGTAAGTTCATTTAAAACTCATAAACATGTATTATTTTAGTCAAATTCGACTGAAAGAAACTCGTATAATCAAGTTAAATAATTGACAGTAGAAACATTGCCAAGACTTAACATAATTATATTTTTGAATTGACTAATATGTTATCCTTTAATTTTCAAGAAACAAAAAAATTTGGTCTTGCGCCATCTTCAAAATAAACAGTTCGTATAGATAAATAAGATATAGATTATTGATAAATCGTATACGGTAATGTAATGTGATAATTTTTATATGAAGAAATTGTTACGTTGAAAATATAGAATGAGCGTAACCGCAAATGTTATCACCGTGGACACATAATTAATCACTTCGTCACCGTGGCCATTTCTTTATAAAAGTGTGGATTATTTCATTCATAAATGTAAAAACATTTGTTACTATTTACTATGAACTAAAGAATGTTTCTTTTCATTCGAGTACAACTCAATGATAAATGTTTTAGACAGACAATCCAATTGTATATCTTATTCATGGTTCTATCTGAAATAAAAGGATTAGTGTGCTCAAGTCAATTTTTGTTCTTCAGTATTTCAACACATCTCATATAGATAATTAAATAGACAGAATCAATTATTGCAATAGACAATGCCTAATTATAAAATAGAAAATGCATCATTATAAAACCGTGGATTATTTCATACGTAAATGTAAAATCATTTGGTACTATTTACTACGAACTAAGGAATGTTCCTTTTCATTAGAGTACAACTCAATGATAAACGATTTGGACAGACAATCCAGTTGTATATCTTATTCATGGTTCAATCTGAACGAAAAGGATTAGTGTGCTCAAGACAGTTTTTGTTCATCAGTATTTCAACACATCTTATATAGATAAATAAATAGACAGAATCAATTATTACAATAGACAATGTATAATTATAAAATAGACATCATTAAAAAACCATGGATTATTTCATTTGTAAATGTCAAAACACTTGCTCCCATTTACTACGAACTAACTTTAAAGAAATTGCTTCTATTTACTTAAACTGTTACTTTTCTAACAATATAACTAAATGATAAACGTTTTAGATTGACAATATCCATCTATTAATATTTGCATATGGTTCAATATGAATGAAAAAAGATTATTGTGCTCAAGACAGTTTTTCTTCATCAGTATTTCATCACATTTTATGTAGATAGATAGATAGAATCAATAATCTATAATTAATAGAGATAAAACAATTCATTGCCTATAAATAAGAAATATAAATCAACTTTCTATAGATAATATATAGTTTTATATAGAATGCAAAAACAACATAATTAATAATTAATTCTGTTTTTAGGTGATGGAAGCGGCGTACCTTATCCTGGGTACTACGTTGGTCCAGGACAATGTGTATGTTATGGGCCAGGTAAGAAACAAGTGAATAAATAATTATTAAAACAATAATTTTTCATAATCCTACCGGAATTCAGAATTTTGTTCAACTATCATGATAGTATACACATATTCGAAAAAAGACTAGAATAACCACATGTGCTAATTTTGGGATTCAACCTCAATTTAAGTAGATTAAAGTGCATATAATGTTCACATTCTTACTTACCATGAGGTTTTTTTTTTAATTTTCTAAATTATACATTCTATTTCTAATTATTTGAAATGCTATAAAAATAACATAAAGATCGACATATTGACGGAAAGATATAGTAGCGACGAATCAAATATAAAATTGAATCTTGACTTTAAGAAAAAATGTTCATTCTTCAACACACCGTGCATTCTTCTTCAAGTTCTTACACACCATACATTATTTCTTTAACCTCTTGAACTACACCTTCTATTTCTAGTTATTTCAAATGTTATAAAATTAACAAAAACATCGACATGTTGACTCTAAGATAAATTGATGTCGAACCAATTATAAAACTTAATCTTAACTCAAAAATAACTGTTGATACTTCAAAAATAATTAATACATATTGTGCGCATTTCTCTTAGCCATTTTGCTTTTCAATGAGTTATTTTTTTTTATCGATTAATGTTTTGTTACATAATATTATTTCATTATACCTTCCATTGTTACGACAAAATGAAATGCCTTTTCGGATAGTTTTATTTTTCTATTTTTAACTTAGTTTTTAAGAAAATGTTTTAATTTTTATTTTGTATTATTATGTGCCCAAAAAGAAAGAGGAAAATGTCTACTGAGTTACATAATAATAATAACTATTCATATTTAAAGAAATTTATTGTGAATATTAGTTCCGATGTGAAATGTGTTTAAACAGATTCTGAATAATGATAGCTATCAGTTTTCCCTAGCTGCATCACATTATAACTAATCAGATTTATGATCCGCTTGAGGTTCATCTGGATCATTTTTTAAAATATCTGGATCCGATATTGGAGGATTAGGTTCAAGAATTGTATCTGGATCATGTTCTAATGAATCGGGATACGCTGCTGGTGAATCAGATTCAAGATCCTGACTATATTCCAATAGATCAGCATCTGATGATAATGGATCAGGTTCAAAATAGGGATTTACATCTGGATCAGGTTCAAAATATGGATTTAAATCTGGGTCAGGTTCAGAAAATGGATTTAAATCTGGATCTGTTTTTGAATTTGGATTCAATGGATCTGGTTCGAATGAGTCAAGTTCAAAAGGATCATATTCTAATTCATCTGTCTCAGATGCATCAGGATCATGATGAGACGGATCTGGAAATATTGGATCCTCATCTGGTCATAAAAGAAAAGGAAGTTATATTAATATCAAATTAAATAAAATGATGGATAAAAGATACTGAAGATCTACAACAATAAAATGAAGAATATATTAAATGAAGCTTTATTTTGTAACTTATCATATACTTTTTAAATCTCACATTCATACAGATATTTGGACACAAAAATATCGAATCTAAGTTATCATAGGGCATTATGACATTGTATTTTTAAATTGAGCTCATTCAGTTACGTGCTACTTTTTTCCCATAAATTTCTCAGATAATTAAGTTATGGATAAGCTATACAATAAGTGCGAGGTTTTCATTATGACATTCTATAACTTTGATTATAAGCAAATATTTTCATAAGACAATGCGCTCAAATTGAATAAAACCAATGAGCCCTTAATGCCCTTAAGCTAAAATTTTACTTTTTAAAAATTATCTCCTACTCAAGTTACCTTAAAGTTGTATGGTTCTTTGTACAATCCTTTTCAAAACCAAAAACTTTTAGATTCAAATTTCTCCTCTCAAACACTCTTATATTTGGACACTAAAAATCGTTGCTACATCTTGCCCTCTCCTTATTTCATTCAATGTCCAAGAGAAAATATTAGATATGTCCATCCCAACGATTTATACCTCTGAAATTGTTATTAAGTATTCCATATTTTCTTTATTCCGCTTATTTAGATTCACGTTTCTCTTTCTATATATAGGGTGTTGCCTAAATCTATAGACAAATTCAGAGGGGTGGTAGTAGTCATCTAGAGGATAAATAATCGACATACAACAAAGGGTCTCAAACGACGTTTAGTGGGTGAAAATCGCAAAAATATAGAGAATCCGAGAATTGTTGGAAACAGTAAAAAATTAATAAAAATATAACAAATGACGTTTCAACTATGAATTTTTTTAAAGTGAAAGTACATTCTTAAAAGTTTTTTTTTCATGAAGGTAACATGCCAATTTGATGACCTAGGATGTCGTAAATTACTGAAAACTAAAAAGTAATTTATAACCCTTAATTGCAAAAATATTAAAACTTGAAGGGAAAAAAAGCTTGAAACTGTGTGGAATTTTATATTCTTTAATGTGATATAAATGTGTAGTTTCAAAACTGAGGAATTGTTAAGATATTCAATAAAAACCAAAATGGGCACAAGGAAGCATTGCTGCAACATTGGTACCGATGTTTACAGTGAGCGTTGTCAATTTCGGAAGAAAAATTCAGAGAGGGGATAGTAGGCATTAACAGAGATGAAAAATTTCCAGAAAAAAAAAGGGTCGCAGTTAACCTTTTTCAGTGAAAATCGCAAATCGGGTGGAGTTCAAACGCTGGATGTTTGATGCCGCACAGGAGGATACGCATTTTTCCGCTAGAATTTTATTCTCAGATTAAGCATACTTTACGTGAGAAGGCGTCATCAACACGCACAATGCGCATATTTGGTCATTCGAAAATCTCCACATTTCTATCTCGTCGAACGTACAGCACAGGTTTAATATTAACACCTGGGAAGGGTATTGGGTCTGTATCTTCTGCCGAATGCCTCAGCGACGCAAAGTACTTTGTTTTCTTGCAGTACATGCAAAGTCTTCGTTTCTCCAGATTCACTGTGGGGAACACCGACAATTGCAAGCCAGAACATTTGGTAAAGTATGATGCTGCACCAGCACATATCTGACATGTTTGCGAATGAAGTTCAATGACCATCAATTCTGCAATGCTAATTAATAATGATTTGCTAGATGCTTTTATTTTCCTTGAATACATGAAAAATTTACATTCGAGAAGTCTTATTCTTCTCGATTACCTCGTTCCTAATTCTCGCATTCTTATGGCCATTCTCTTCGTCGGACTCGTCGTCTTTGTTTTTGAGATTTTCACTGGAAAACGTTAACTGCGACCCTATATTTTCTGCTAATTTTTCATCTCCTTAATGCCTACTAACCCCGCTCACAAATTTTCTTTTGAACGGGCACGTGGATTACCCATTAACCACATGGGTATATTATGTCTGTTGACAATGCCTTCTGGATTCAAAGTTTGCATGCGGGTTTCACGATTTTCATTGTGGTATGTGGTGCCATTTCCATTGCAAATTTTGCTCCTCTAAATACTTAATTAGAACCCCCTAAGTCAGCGTTTCTCAACCTTTCAGTATTCTTGGCCCAGTTTTCAATCATAATTTTCATCGTGCCCCCGCATACAATAAAATATATACAACAATAATGTATATTGAGTATTTCAGATTCTGTTTTAAAATTATTTTTAACTAACTGCCAAAACAAGAGTAAAAGCGAGCCAACGTTGGCTAGTAACCATATCTTACATTTTGGACAAGTGAGCGGTGAACAGATGAAGCGAATGAAAGCGGAGAAAATTTAATTATTATATTTGAAATGAAAGCCAAACAGGGAGATAACGTAAAAGAATATGAAAGTAGGAAAATTAATTTAGAAATTGGGAATACATTTTTTTGAGCAATAAAAGAACTAAAACAGAAGCATGACAAAACAAAAGTGAAAAAATAAGCAATATTTGTGGAAGGGAATCCACACAACCTATGCCGTCTCAAGCATGCTTGGAACAAATATTTTCTCATACGAAAAAGGAAAATGTTCGATAACGCAAGTTTCAATTCCAGCCAGTCTCATTCGAGTCGATCCTTTTATCGCTACAGAATCTATCGTGAATGTGTATGTTATATATGTTTTCGTGTTAATTGCAATTCACCATATTAAATATTCACGGCAGTAGATTTATGCTGACTCATGGATAAATTTTTAAGCGGAAGTAAGCAAGCATTAGACGATAGTCAAGCATCAAAAAGTACACAGATGAGCGTGGTTCCGAATATAAAATCAAGAAAATATTCTCATCAAAACTTAAATTTTGGGTTTACCAGTACTGAAGTAAATGAAGTTGAAAGGCCCCTGTGTATTATTTGCACAAAAATGTTAGCCGCAGATAGCATGAAACCCAATAAACTGAAACGACATTTGGAAACGCTTCATAGTGAGTACGTCAACAAACCCAGAGAATTCTTCGAATTAAAATTAAAATCATATGTAAAGCAAAAACCATTTTTAAAGAAACTTTGTCTATGAATAAAAAAATCTTAATTGCATCTTACAAAGTTCATATAAAATAGCCAGATGTAAAAAACCTCACACCATTGGTGAAGAGTTTATTTTGCCAGCAGCAATTGAGATTGTAGAAACTATGTTTGGAAATAATTTTTCAAAACAATTGCAGTCCATACCTCTTTCAAATGATACTGTTGCTCGTCGAATTGGTGATATAGCTGAAGATGTACAGTGTCAGCTTTTCTCGAAGTTGCGTGACAGATTGTTTTTAATACAGCTCGATGAAGCAACAGATAGTAATAAAGATGCTCATTTAATTCCTATATTCGTGTTTGTGATAATATGTCAGTAGTAGAAGAACTACGTTTCTGCAAACCAATAGAACTCAAAACATCCGCTCTCACATTATTTGCTATTTGAAAGGATTTTATGAACGAGGCAAACAGAATGGAAAAATTGCGTAGGAATATGAACCGATGGTTCTCGCTCAATGTCCGGAATCCAAGGTATACAAGCATTTTTAAAACAAAAATCGCTTCAGTGCACACATTGCATGACCCACAGAGAAGCTTTGGCTTCGAAAGAAATGAGTACTGGTTTGAATATTGTGTTAACTATGGATGTAACCATAGTAAATTATATAAAAATGAGACCCTTGAGATCAAGAATCTTTTACGCACTTCGTAAAGACATGCGGTCAGTATATTCAGCATTACTATTTTATTGCGAAGCAAGATGGTCATCGCGTGGGAAATTTTTGCAACGTATTTATGAATTTCTTAAAAGAAGAAATTGCCCTTTTCCTAGAAGAAAAAAACAGACAGGAGGCCGAAAATTTTCGCGATGGTTTATTTGTGATGAAATTGAGGTACTTGGTCGACATATTCGAAAAATTAAATAACTTGAATCTTCAACTCCAAGGAGCAAATATACATATGCTTGATACTAGTGATAAAGTTAATGCTTTTTGTAGAAAATTGAAATTGTGGAGCAGAAATTTAAAGCAAAAAATCTAACTATGTTTGCAAATTTGGATGATTGCACTAAAACCTTATAAGGCTGAAGAACATGTAAAAGTTGTTTTGTAATCATTGAAAATCCTTTAGCCATGCTGGCAATAATTTTAAGAAGTATTTTCATGCTAACGACAAACTGAGAGCAAGTTACAAGTGGATTAGGGATCCATTTCATAAGACTTCCGAAGAACTCTAAATTGATGAGGAAGAAAAATTCATAGACTTCACGAAAAGTGGCGAAACTAAAAGACAATTTAGTAATAAATCACTATTTGAATTTTGGTTGGAGTAAGGATGATTTTTCTGCACTAAAAACAAGGACATTTCACATTTTAGTACCTGTCAACATCCTACCTTTGTGAAACTGGATTTTCTGCTGTGGCTTCTTTGAAGACAAATTATAGAAAGAGAACTGAGAGTGGCTATTTCTAATATTAAACCTTCCTTTGAAAAACTTTGCTCTGCAAAACAGGCCCAAGGAAGTCACTAATAATTATTAAATTTGTTTTTAATTTAGTATGTTTTGATTAAGTAAATTATGATTTAGTAAGTTGTTTTACTTTAATAATTTATTAAATATGTCTATGTATGCTATCTATGCGTATGTGTGCTTTCCTTTCAGTTAGTTAATCAATTTTTTAAAATAATATTTTCTCTTGGATATTCTCGAGCCCCACTTCTAGTCTGCTCGCGCCCCCCTAAGAGGGGCGCCCCACAGGTTGAGAATCGCTGCCCTAACTTTCCCGATCCATTAACAAAACACCTTGTATAAATATTCCACAATTAGCCAGCCTTATAATTCAATGTGCCGGTGTCCTGGCATAGGGGTAGCGGGTCTTACTCGTGATCTGGGCGTCCTGGGTTCGAGTCCCGGTTTGGGCATAGTTATTCTTCCTTTATTCTATCTGTGAATGTGCTCTCCTCTAAAAAGGGGTTGTGCAAGCGAATGAGTGCTGCGTGAGTAGCAAAGTCGTAATTGTTGGCGCTACTAAAAAAATAAGAGACGCTCCCCCACCGACTTAAATCGCAGTCTTCGTAACAGCGGACTTGCCCATGGCAAGTACCATAGCAAGCAACAACATAATTCAATGTGTAACTCTATAATGTTCTTAACCCAGTCATTTAACAACGGATGGCTATAATATTAACTCATACAAGTATCCCATATGAAAAAGATTTATTAATGAAAACGATATTTTCAAACTGGATTTCAAATATTAGAAATCTTAATGAAAATTAAGACACAACACTATCATCTTCTCTCTTATGTTATAAAATATTTCTTTAATAATTATCAGTAAATGTAATAGTATCACTTGAACAAATTATGCAGTGGAAGAAATGTTGGAGATGGAAATGAAGGACCTGAAAGAAGAGATGGCTCTGGTGATAGAGGAGTAACTTTATACTTAGTTTTGATTTCGTTCTCTTTATCGAAGATTATTCTACAATCAACTTTACATATTCTTCAAAAAAATGAGTTTTGGGATTTGTCACGTCGTAATTTGAAATAGGAAGGCAATTTGAAATATGTAATCCTTTTGAATCCATAATAATCTACAAAGCATTTTCAACATGAAAAGGCATTTAAACACGACCTTGACATGTGCATTGCATATATGCACCAAAACTTTGGCGTCGTGCTCAAAATGATTTTTTTAGGTTATTTTATTTTTGAATTGAAACAATTAAGCTATCACGTTTCTGAGTGTACATGTGAATATCAGCTTTTGATGCTTACAGGCACATAGACATGACAAATTAATATGCAGTCTGCTGTGCGTTTAATTTGTTCCAGAATTTGAGACTGGTTTACGATATCGGGGGAAAAAACACATACGACAAATTTCTGAAGTGGCAAGACAAAAATTTCATCTGAAATTTCACAGACGTCTATGGTTTAGTTTAAATACCACATATTACACATTATTTGTCTACTTCTTTCTGCTTAGAAACTATGGCTTTCACAGAAAGATTTAATTCCGAAAATTATTCTTTTGGAACTCTTAGAGATTATAAAACAAGATAATTTATTAAAATTTCGAATTCCAAATTCTTCGACGATTGTTACATTTCCTCTTCTTTTGTTTGGCTCAAGAGGCAGTGCAAAATATAGAAAGCAATATTTTCGTTTTTCCTATATTGTGTAACATTTGTGCATTCTTTGTCAGTAATTGTCATGGTATTATTTGAAAAAATCAAGTGGTGCAGGAGGTGGTGGAGATGGAGGACCCGGAAGTGGAGGTGGCTCTGGAGGAGGTACAGTTTCATATTCATATTTAGTAGTGATATTATTGCACTCTTTGATAAAATCAAAATGCTTTGGAACATATTCAATCCAGATATTGTCTTGCTTTGATGGCCATTGAAAATATGATTTGGACTTGTTTTCACAATAGGTCCATGTGGTGCTTACAGAATCTTCAGAATAATTCATTCACCATTATGTGAAAATTAGTTAGCAGAAATATGGCGACACCAGTTTTCTGTATCATCTGTCTCCCACTTTGTATTATTGCTACTTTAGGAGTGGAAATGGAAGTGCGTAACTAAGTAGAAATAGGTCACAAATATAAATCTTTTCTTTTACTTAAATTGTTTTTAAAATTCATAGCGTTATTTATGATGAACATAGAAGAAGTTAGACACTAGTAGTAATCATGAAAAATAATAACAACCTGCTGATCTCATCGCAAATCAAAACACTGAAACGTTATTTTTCTAAAAAAGATGGGAAAAAGGACAGCTTATGCCAAGCAGAAGTCCCTCCATAAACTTTTGATATCGATAAAAAAAGACTAACAAAGTTACTTCTAATGTTTAATCTAGAAGTCGAGTCGATTGCTCTGTTATCTATATACTCTATATATTCTATGCACACTATTTCTAACTCAAAAAATAGCATTGAAAAAAGTTTTGACATGAAAATTCTTGAGTCATTTTATACTGCATTTAGCAGTCAATCACTTATTATTGTAACGTATAAATAAAAAGAGAATGCATAAGCTTTTATATTGTCGATAAAATTGCTAATAATTCGTTCCCAATAATTATAAAAGTACTACTTGAACACATTAGGTGGTCCTGGTGGAGGCTCTGATGGGGGTGCAGATGGACCTGGAAGTGGTGGAGGTTCAGGAGGAGGAGGAGCAGGAGGACCTGGAGGTGGTGGTGGCTCTGGAGGAGGTATAATTTTTTTATACTTATTTGCTTTAACCATTCACTATGGCAATGTAAAGAGTACACAGGACTAATTTTATTTTATTTGCCATTTTTTTCCTTGTTGGGGAAGATTTTACTCATATTTGCAGACCACCATAATAGCCTGAAACATTGATTGCTTTTTACTGCTAAATCTCTTATGTCTTTTGTGGAATTTGGAGCTTATAGCAAAATATTTTAGAAAACTCAGATTGTGTTAGCTGTTTAATCCATACTATTTTAGAAACTTTCTAATAGAAAGTTTCTAATAAACAAAGTATTTTAGAAACTTTCTTATTCATTGTACTGTGTCTGCTTATTGTGATGTCAAATTGTGCTAGTTATTTAATCCATATTATTTTAGAAGCTTTATGTCCACATTGTCCATTGTGCTGTCCCTGTCTTTTGTGGTAAATTGTGAAATCTGTTTATTCCATATTATTTTAGAAGAAAATACCAGCTTTGTTTCTTCATTATGCTGCACCTGCCTTATTAGCAATTCGTTATCTTTCCTAAAGTTTTTCCTAAAATTTTAATTTGTTTCCTATAAGTACAAGAGCATGCTAGCTCATCGAATACAATTTTGAATATTCTGGAGAAATACATGCGAAAGATGTATGCTTACCGAATATATTTTCTAATTTTGTGACTACGTTAGAGAAGTTTTGTTTCCAGATTCATCAATAAAATCAATTAACGCCAGTAAGAAAGTAAAACACCAAGGTGAATACCCATGCTTTTCTTACATATCAAATTACATACTAATATAAAATTCAGAAATATGCAGTAATTGGTAATTTATAGAAATTATTCTCATTTTCCTTTCTTTTCAAGTTTCCGTGCCGAACAATGAGTTCTGAGGAGTGCGAACAAAGTCACCGACACAGAAAAGACATCAACTTTTCTTACTGTTAAAGAATGTGTGCAACATCATATGGATTTTTGAAGAAAAACGGAGAACTGTACGTTATTTTTTTCTGTAAAAAACTGAGTATTGGACAGAATCTAAAGAATACGAATCAAACTTTGAAATGGAAAATGGAAGTATCTATTTTTATCGCCTTGAAAATCATATTTGCAATGAAAATAATAAATTAGTGCATGGAAACAGTTATTTCATTTTGTTTCATTGTTTATTTATGCTTATTGATCTCTTTATCAGAAATGTAATGGCAATGACAGTGATAGAATTTTATAGAATTGGTACTTTTTGTTTTTCTTCTACCAATTTATTATTTTTTTAATGAATGTTTGATCGCCAATAATCACGATAACGCTTGGTGCTTAAAACTGTATTCTTATCTCATTTTTTATGATTTATTAATTTTCGATAAGAATAGCACTGACAAAAATTATGAAAAAGTTTATATTTTATTTACAAGATTTAATAATTCATATTAATATTGCAAATAAAACTTTTTATTGTTCGTCATTATAAAATTATTACTTGAAAATAGCAGGTGATTTTGGTGCAGGAGATGGAAATGGTAGAATTCTGGCTGAGAAAATGTAATTTTAAAATTTTATATATATATATCAATGAGTATCACTGGAAAGTATACAAGGTCATATTTATTCAATATGAGTTCTCATAGAGAAGGAAGCCAAACATTGATAAAAATAGATGAGTTTATTCAAGATTGAGAAGAAAAAAATGATCTTTGGTGAATTTAAAATATGTGTATCTAGAAATATGTTATTATTCATTATGGAGAAAAAAGAAATGAAACTGGTTTAAAATGCACATTGCGACCTTGCAACAATTTTTAATGTAAATATTATTTTATAAACGTGACTCTGAATTGTATATGACTTATATATTGAAACAAAATTAAGTGGGAAAATTTTGTTTCCTGTAAAACTGTTTTAACTTACATTATTTCTTTCATTTACAATGAGATATGATAGTTATATTTGAAATGCCTTTTTTGTCATATAACTTATTAAAAGATCCCAACCATTACCTTAATGCAAATTAATATGTAAAAATCATAAATGCAATTATTAACAATGGTGTTTATTTTGAGCTGGTCTTCGGAATCACCTTCTCGCACCGCAATAATGTATTAAGTGGAATTAATATTATATTAATGGACATGTCCAGAAACAGGATGGCAATTTGAATAAAATTGGCATCCTGTTTTTAATCTGTTGCATCATTAATAGTTGTCAAAAGTATAATTCAGCCCGGCTTGGAGACACTGGAAGAATCTTAAAAACTTCCACATCTCACCTTAAAGACGGTATTAAATAAAATAGCAGTATTATTTACACCTAATAAAAGTTTAAAAAACTTTAATTCGGTGCTCTGAAGATATTGGGATGCAAGTGAAAGAAATTGCTGACAAAAAATTAATCATAATTATTTTTAAAAGTCTGCAAAATGAAAATAGTTAGGCATAAACACTGTATATTTACTATATTTGCTATTACTTGCAATATTTTATTGCTTAGATTATTGAAATTTGTTGCGTGTTTTGTATGTTTTTTTAAACTAGTAAATTAAATCAACTAATCTTTCCTCGCTAATATAATTCGACTTAATTTCCAACAAAGATAAACTTGATAATCACTTCTTTCCATAATTTTGCATCTAGTTCAGTTTTTCTACTGGAACAGATCATTCTTTTATGGAACACTAAATTAAATCAATGGCTCTATACTCACTAGTAGAATTCAATTTAAATTTCAACATACTTAAATTTGATAACCGCTACCTGGAATAATTTTATATCTAATTCAGTTCTTCTACTGGTACAGATAATACATTTTTGAAATTACTAAATTAAATCAATTTGTCTTTTCTTACCAATAGAAAACAACTTAAATTTCATCACAGGTAGACATGATAATGACTATCTTCCAT
Organism: Argiope aurantia; assembly: GCA_026543865.1. Lineage (NCBI taxonomy): Eukaryota > Metazoa > Arthropoda > Arachnida > Araneae > Araneidae > Argiope > Argiope aurantia. The sequence continues at coordinate 22,918 of JAPMOR010024004.1, forward strand.
AATTTTATATCTAGTTTAGTTTTTCTGCTGATACAGATAATACTTTTTCTACAGGTGCGTTAATTCTATGTAAAGAAATATTGCATCTATATTTCAAAAATACAATAAAATAAGTGCTCCGGATCAATTTTCATTCTACCACTTCTAATTATTACACTTGCTCACCGTTTTCTAAGCACAAAAAAGTGAACTATATGATTTGGAAATTGGAAACTAATTTTTTTTTGTCCCAAATTATGGTATTTTATGAAGTTATGTATTTATGCTTAGTATATGTGTTAAAGAAGAATTTCCAAGGAGCTCACTTTTATAAGTCTAATTAAACATTTTAATATGAATTAATTATTGATACATATAAGATGGGACGAACAGACAAAATTCGGGATGAAAATTGTTCGGAAAAATTCACTCTCATAAGCATTCTACAATTTACAAAATAAATCATATTTTTACGTGCCATCAGTAATTTGTTCTCAAAAGTATTGCATTCTGACGTATACGATAAAGTATTAGGAATCAATATAAACTTTAACTGGAGTTTTCACTTTTTATTTGCCATTTAATATAATTTTCTTTTATAATATTAATTCTCATTGATATTTACTGATAATATTCGAAATAAAATTAGTCTGAATTTCACTATTTAAAAGTTGTAATATTATTGAAGGAAATAAGCCTGTCATTTTGGCTACTTTCCGATTTCTTGAAACCACAAATTTTTTAAATGTATGATAAAACTAATACAGGATGGTATGCTGTAAATTTATTTTTCTAACACATTAAACAATGCATGCAGCAGTTTTACAAATAATTCATAAATTCAAATAAATAAGAAAAGGAAAAAAAATCTGTAAAATAAAACATTTCGCATATTTGTATTTTTTTTTTCGCATATTTCCAACATTATTAATGCCTCGTTTTAGAGTTAATTATAGATCTTTTTCTCATTATAATGTAAAGTATTCTATGCACAAGTAATGTAAGAAAATAATATATGAATGTAATTAATTGTTTGACGATTCTTCATTTATGGAATAGTTTCTTCTTAAAAAAACATATTATTAATACGAATAAGATGAAATAAAAGATAAAAGGAATTGGAAAAGATAAAATATAAAAAATTTAACCTCCTTGTGTTATACATTAATTTAAATTTGAAATAAAACATAGATAGAATAGAAACAATAGATAGAATAATTTTGTTTCTTTGAAAGATCTATTTACTTAATTATTTCTTTATTATTCAAAATATATATATTATTTTTAAGTTTATTATCTATTCGTAGCCTATATACGAGTAATATTAAAGTAATTATAAATCTTTTTTCCATTATAATGTAAAGTATTCTATGCACAAGTAATGTAAGAAAATAATATATGAATGTAATTAATTGTTTGACGATTCTTCATTTATGGAATAGTTTCTTCTTAAAAAAAGGCATGTTATTAATACGAATAAGATGAAATAAAAGATAAAAGGAATTGGAAAAGATAAAATATAAAAAATTTAAACTCCTTGTGGTATACATTAATTTAAATTTGAAATAAAGCATAGATAGAATAGAGACAATAGATAGAATAATTTTGTTTCTTTGAAATGTCTATTTACTTAATTATTTCTATATTATTCAAAATATATATATATTATTTTTAAGTTTATTATCTATTCGTAGCCTATATATGAGAAAACAAAAGATCTGGAAATATGAACATTTCAAAAAATATTTTTTAAAAACATTCTTCGTTTCCATGTTGTTGTTTTTTTCATTTAATTCTTCTCTAACTAGAATAACTATATTCCTGCATTTTATAAACATATTTACATTTTGTCATAATATAAATCGATTCATATCCCATTTAGAATGAGGAAATTATTTAATCATTAAATTGATTCATCTATTTACAAAACTGTATGCTATTTGCTAATTGCAATTAAGAGTTTAGAATCAGTATATATTTTTTTTTCTGTTTCTTAAAATGTATCATTTCAGATGCTTCAAATTTGTAGTTCAACTTTATATTTTGATAAATTATTTAATTTTCCCGAGGAAACTGCATTCGGAAACAGCATCACAAGAAAATTTGATATTTTTTAATTGTAGAAAAAGGTTGTTACATCTTGATTTGGTTTTGTTTAGTTTCATTATCGCCCTGTTTTGAAGCAACTCTAAGATATTTTGGAGGTAATTCATAATTTTTAACCATGGCTAGATGACGAAACAGATGCATGAGCACACGCCTCTTTATCAAATTTTCACACCACACCAGCGAGAGGAAATTTAGCTTGCCGTGTCTAACGTGGATCGGGCCCAATCACATCACCAAATTCATAGATAGAATTTGGTTTCAAATACAGAACCCTTCTGAATCCAAGTTCTTACTAACAGAACGCAGGAATCTTTATTGTGCCTTGGATCACAAACCCTCACCTAGATATGAGCTGCCATCTTGTAGTAAAAAGAACAAATTTCAAACAATTCTCACTAATACCTAGCAGAAACCTGCTGTTATTTACCATTAAGGTTCAATTTTTAAGTACTGCTATAAAATGGGTTTTTTTTTTAATGTAAAGATTTAAATTTTCGAAGAATATACATTTTTTATTTGCAATTGTCAAGACTTGTTTGAGTATTTCTCATGTTTGTTTTCAAGAATTTTTGTGGAATAATGTGGTAAGTAAAGCTAGTCATTGTTTGTAATTTTGAATGTACCATGCAAACATTAAAATGTGTTTGAATTGTAAATTACCTCCTCTAATAGAAGGAATCACTAACATGTTTAATATTGTGATTCACTGGCTCGAGATATATGATATTAAATATTCTTTCACTTATTTTGGAATTATATTATTATTCGAAATATTGATACAGAAGCTATAAAATGAGCAATTAAATTTGTGTGTGTTTAAGAAAGCAACCTAAAACTCTTGCAATCATTTACCCACTGTACTCTACCACCAATTTTATGCAGCACCCCTCCATAAAAGTGTGGACCTTTTGTGAGGTGGTGAATACCTTCCATGGCATTGACGAATAATAATGACGGAATACTGTTTTTTATATAAATTTAGCATTTCTAATGAATTTATCAAGTAATAATTAGTAACTATTTTTGCGTCAAATCTTTGATATTTAGCAATAAACACCTGAAAATAAACTTCGTGTTGTAAACGAGTCGTTTCTAGTCGACTGAAATCAGGATTTCACAGAATACAATTGTAGTCACAAAATTACATTCCAAATATTTTATATATTTAAGTCATTCCATTTTGAAGTCACTATGCGTTACATACTTATGAAAGTACAGACCAACAGAAAGTCAACCCTTTGATTCATTTATTTGAAATCTAATGAAAATCTTCTAAATTTGAAATATATTAGATATTAAATCTCGGTACCAAATTGTATCCGTTTAGCTCCTTTCGTTTTGTGGATATACGCATATAGTTGGATATACAGAGTTCCTCTGCATGAATTTCGTTCAAAATTTGAATCAGAAACATACAAATGTGGTGTAAAGACAATATACCAAATTTCATCACTCTAGCTCAAAACCGTCTTTTGTTATCTTTGTCACAAATAGACAGAAGAACTGACGAGCAAGCAAAGGTGTATTGCCACAAATATGTTTTTAGAACTTAAGAAAGTCTGAAATGTAAGCAATCGTCAAAATGTCAAGTTTGAAATTTTTAACAACTGCGACAATTTATACTTCATATAAGAGAAAGTAAAGACGAAGGTTCAAGTGTTTGTTGTTCAATTTACAATACAAATCTGCCAGTTCTCGGCATTTGAACACCACGTTAGAAAAGTGTTTTCTAAAACAGAAGATCTATATTTAGAAGAGTATATAAATAAAATAGTGAAAAGATGAATTATGGATTAATAAAGAAAGAAGTTCAGAGCCTGGTTCATAAGAGCTGTGGCCAAAAGTAAAATCCAACTTGTCAAGTAGAAAGTAGAAACTCAGTTTGAAGCAATGCGCTCGCCTCATGAATGTGATATCGAAACGAAAAATTGCTAGGAAAATCAAGTCTGGAACCTGTGACTATCGACTTTCAGAATCACCATTGCATTTATTGCAGTAAGTTAGACTACATTTATACTCAGATATCCGATTCAAAAGTCCACATAGTGAGATGATAGTTTTCATATATATGATATATAGTTTTTCATATATAGTTTTCATATGACGATGCATATGATCCAATATATGATAAATATCCCTTAGTTGGGGAAAAGTTCTATTATGTGACGAAAATTTCGGAAAATTCGTCAAAAAATCAGCATTTGGAAGTGGCAACAAAAATATCAACCCTATTATGAAATGAGCAACATCAGAAACACAGTGATGAATATCCAGCTTAGAAATCGGAAAATTGTTGCTTTTTACTAGAAATTATTATTAACAGTCATCACATAAAACAATCTTGCTTCAAGTAGGTATTTTCATTTTACATCTTTTAATTTATTATTTTAAAACCATAGTAATTTATATTTTATCTAATCAGGCCTGTTATCTAATCGGGTGTGGAAAATATCTCAGAGAACATCAAATTAGCAATGATGATCGAGCGCTGTTAAGTTTTTAACAATAAGAACCTCAGATTGAGCAGCATGTTAATCACTATTGTACAATATTGTGCGTTATTATGTTATACAATATTAACAATACTATACAATTTTGCGAACATTGCGTAATATCATACTATAATAATTAATGCATACGGAATTCATGCGTAATATTTGTGTTATTAGGCCATATGCAATCTATCTTTAATATCTTCTTTAAATAAAAGTTAAACACTCATAATCTTATCAGATAAATATAAGAGAAAAACGAACATGAGTTCAACTTGATTGAATTAATTAAACTTGTTTTTTTCACCTTTTTTTGAATTAAACTTGTTATATATATATATATATATATAATGCTTTATATTGACTTGAAACATTTGCTAGCTTTTGAATGATATTACTTAAACAAATTAGGTCGTGCAGGAAATGGAGGAGGTGGAGGACCTGGAAGCGGTAGTGCTCCTGGAGGAGGAGGAGGTAAAGGACCTGGAAGCGGCAGTGGCTCTGGTGGAGGAGGAAGTAAAGGACCTGGAAGTGGCAATAGCCCTGGAGGAGGAGGTGGTGGAGGACCTGGAAGCGGCAGTGGCTCTGGAGGAGGAGGAGGTGAAGGACCTGGAGGCAGTGGTGCTCCTGGAGGAGGAGGAGGTAAAGGACCTGGAGGCAGTGGTTCTCCTGGAGGAGGAGGAGGAGGTAAAGGACCTGGAAGCGGCGGTGGCTCTGGTGGAGGAGGAGGTAAAGGACCTGGAAGTGGCAATAGCCCTGGAGGAGGAGGATCTGGAGGACCTGGAGGCAGTGGTGGCTCTGGAGGAGGTAATGCGGGACCAGGAGGTAGTGGTGGCTCTGGTGGAGGAGGTATAGTGTTATATTTAGCTTAGATTTCTTAGAGCAATAGCTCTCATATTCAATAGTTCAGAATAGTGTTTATTTTTTATTATTTTTTTTGTGTGTGAAATCATCATTCATTTAACTCTCCCAATTTTTTTAGTTAATTTGCTCATTGGCGTTAAAAGCTGCATACAAAAAAGAAAAATTATGTGTTATTTATGACTGCCTTCTCTTTAATAAGTCTTTGATAGTCCTTGAAAATTTTCTGATCTTTGGCGGCTTTGAGTAGAAATCATCAGTGTGAATTTTTATATCCATTTTCAGTCAAAACAGTTTAATATTCAGTGTGTGCATGTAACAGCCTGAATTATCGATAACTGAATATATGGAAATCGATCGATCGATAACTGGATATATGGTCATTAGTTTTTTCACTACTCTCAGTTCTAATTTATGCTTGGCAATACTGATTCCACTTTGTGGTCAAATATTGTTTAGCCATCAGGAACATGGAACTCAAAGTTCAAGATTTTTATATTCCTATTCAAACTTGATATTAAATTTTTGCAAGATGAAGACTGTCAGACATTATTGTTTTTTTTTATTTAGCCATTAATATATTTCTTGCTATTAGATAGCGAATATCATATTTCTGCAAAGGAATTCTATTTATAAAACGTAGTGTTGTTGTTATTGTTACTTATGGCACTTGTACAAACTGGCTGACGAAGTCAGCGATTTAAGTCGAGTTTTGTGCAGCAGCTTCTGAGTGCAAAGACCCCTGAGAACCCGAGGGCAGAAATCTGACTTCTAGCTCATAAGAAGATGACACTCACACACTCGCTTACAACACCTTTTTACATGGGAGCTCTTTCACATACCTCTCAGATGGAACACAGGGTAAAGAATAACAATGTCGGAACCAGGACTCGAAACCAGAACGCCCAGATCACGGGGAAGACGCATTACCCTTAGGCTAGGACGCCGGCAAACGCAATGTTGCTAAGGGTATTCGAATGTTGATTAAGATATTTGAATAAAAAATATTTGGCATAACTAGTTTCAAATTCGAATTATTAATATTTATACATAACTTGAATTCCTTTATGATGCTGTCTTGAAAATGAATAATATTTTATTCTTTATATTTATGCACATTGCAAATTTATTAAACATCACTTCATGATTCATTCCAACACAGGCATGAAGAAACCTTTAAATGAGCGGGAGAAAAAAATCATTGTTAACGAAACATAATTTATTATAACATTCATTAAGAACTCTTCACCTTCAAAAAATTATTTCAATGGCTCTTTAATGCATATTGAAAAAGACTGAAGAATAAAATGCCATTTTTCTCTAAGTAAACTTAGCATTTCTAACACCTACAAATTTTTTACAATAGTATTTCATGATCTGTAACGTGCCAAAGTCAGCTCATCAAAATTCTAAAAGATAAATAGTAATGAACTGATAATTTGGGAAGTTTCTTCATCCGTTTAACTCCTATATTTTTCAAATTTGGGCCTGAAATAAGTGCAAAATATTCCTATAAATATTGCAGAGTTATTTGTTGATCGAGTAAGTTTAGCAGTTTATAAAGGAATCTATAAATACATGTTAGAAAATAACAACAAGGAATAAGGCAAAATTCTGCACATAACTTTTATATGATTTTTTTTTATTCAGACTAGCAGTACCCGCAAAGCGTTGTCTATGGAATTACATCCAAGAGGAAAATGAGGTTTAAACTTAAATCTAGTCTTAACCCGATATGACATGGGCATATCACGCATCATCAAATAAATTTAAAAGTTTATTTAGAAATCATCAAAAATAACGACAAAACAATTTTTATAGTACACATTCAGAAATATTTAGACTTTTAAAAATATGATATGTTCATTAACGAAACAATTCTCTAAAAATATACAATATAAAAGCTGTTTTGAAATTTAAAAATATACAAATAAGTTCACACTTGTTTATCAACTCTGTATAATCTGATATGAAAATGAAATTCAGCTTGCTTCATAAAATTTCTTTGTAAACTACATTGGCTATTTTTCCTCCTGGTGCTAAGTCAAAAAGATTTCATTTGGATGTAATTGTAGAAAGTGCCACATAAAATTGTCCATGAGAAAAACATTCTTCGCTAAAGTCAAGTGTGGACATTCTTTCTCTGATATTCGTTAACCGAATGTTTCTCTCCTCTACATTTTCATTATCGCATAACAAATGTAGCGTTTTGGCATTTAATGTGCTCCGGCCAAGGTTGGATTTCCTTTTTTTTTTTTTTTTTTTGACATAATGAATTTTGAATCGCTGTTTAAAATCAGATTGAAACAAAGAAATGTATCGTATATGTATACCACAGCTTGAATTAGATTTTCGCACATGCGCGGATAAGTGTAAAGCACAAATACTGCTGTTTTACGCATGTACGAATCATAGTAGGAAAATAATTAAAATCGCAATTATAAAACTCCTTTTTTATTTTAATGTGACTTTAATATACTAATAAATTCCCAATAAATGCCCTACGAAATGGTACAAATATCTCCAATATCAGTTAAGTATTTCTTGAGGTTTTCTCTTTCAAACATACAGACGCTCTCAGAAGATTTCATTTTATACTATGTATAGACATTAATAATTCTTAAAACCCATCTTATATACCATTTTCTTTATCGTTATTTAAAATTAAAATTACTGATTGCACAGGAGTGTGAAATAATTAATAACTTTAAAGGAAATTTAGTAATTGTCAAAACACTTTTTTTCTGAAGCAAAAGCACATGTTATTAATAATGAGACTGAAATGCTTGTATTAAAATATTGAAGAAAAAAATTAGATCCAGGAAAGATATATGTAACCTATCATTTATATTAGTTTTTGTATATGATGGATGTTTATTTTAAAACACAATTGTTTCCGCCTTAGTTCCTGTATATAACATTGCATATCCTAAAAATCATTCACCTCTGTAAATCTTAACATAAAGTAATATCCTATTCATTAAAATGTTGTGATTTTTAATAGTTTTATGTTCTACGGGTTTATGAGATTTTTTTTTAAATTCTGAACGAAAAGACAACGAATACTTCATTTGTTTTCGATATATTATTGTAAGATACCTATCATTGTAATTTCACTAAATCAGTAGCTAGCATCTTTTTGTGAAATCGTAGTCAGCATGAGTATTCACCACCATCCCACACATGCACGCTTGGAGATTTTAATGGCTTGTTTGTTTAATTTCGACTTGCAATGAAACAAATCAGTTCAATGCCAATTAATACGTAATTTTTAACCGCCTCTGATTTATCGAATAGATTCCAGTATGATAGAGATATATTATTTTGATGATCTTTCACGATCAGTTTCAGAATAAATAATTAGTTTATTTTTTAAACTTCTCAAGCGTGGTTTTTATATAAATATTAGGAAGTGGTGGGAAAAGCAATCCTGCAGGCGGTGGAGCAAATATCGGACCAACTCAGAGTGGTACATCTGCGATTCCAACAACAGCACCGCCAACGACAAATGCAGCCTCAAAAACTACAGTTACAGATCCAACAACATCAACGCCAAAGACAACTGCAGCTCCCACAACTAGAGCTGCACCAAAGACAACTGCAGTTCCCCCAACAACAGCGGCACCGACGACAACCACGGCTCCAACAACAACCGCAGCTCCAACAACAACTGCAGCTCCCACAACAATAGCGGCTCCAACTACAACTG
>JAPMOR010024007.1:0-25275 GCA_026543865.1 Argiope aurantia
AAATTTTCAAATAGATGCATTTTGGGACAGAAAGAAATTCTTCAACTGAGTGCTTAGGAAAAACTCAAAATCTATTTTCAGCTTGCTGGTCTTGTTCTGTATTTCACATTTTAAAAGAAATGCACACATATGTCAGAAGTAGGGTTCGATCCCACTCTCTTTCGAGAACCAGAGCTTTAATCTGGCGCCTAAGACCGCTCGGCCACTCTGACAGCAAACCTCTGATCATTGCAATCGATTCAACTTACGTATCATCCGAAAGAAGGCACCAATAGGAGACGACGTTACTGCTATCGAAAAATGAATACAATTCGAAAAATGGAACGCAGTTTATTTCGCCATGTTTTAGCGCTCTTTTTCTCACGTTTTGGTAAAAATGTGGCTGAAATCAATTATTTCGAAAAAATTTTCTTGCCTATTTGAGCTACTGCAGAAATGTTCAAATAGATACAATTTAGGAATGATAGAAATACTACAACTAAGTTCTTGGGAAAGAATCAGAATCTATTTTCAGCTTACTGGTGTTCTGTATTTCACATTTTAAAAGAAATGCACACATATGTCAGAAGTGGGCTTCGAACCCACGCTCTCTTTCGCGAACCAGAGATTAAATCTGGCGCCTTAGACCGCTCGGCCATTATGACAGCAAACCGCTGAGCATTGCAATCGATTCCCCTTACGTATCATCCGTAAGAAGGCACACACAATAGGAGACGACGTCACTGCTATCAAAAAATGAATACATTTCTGAAAATGGAACGAAGTTTTTTTCGCCATGTTTTAGCAATCTTTTTCTCACGTTTATGTAAAAATGTGGCTTAAATCAATTATTTCGAAAAATGTTTCTTGCTTATTTGAGTTATTGCAGAAATGTTCAAATAGATGCAATATAGGAATGAAAGAAATACTTCAACTAAGTGCTTAGGAAAGACTCAAAATCTATTTTCAGCTTGCTGGTGTTGTTCTGCAATTCACATTTTAAAAGAAAAGCACACATATGTCAGAAGTGTTGTTCGAACCCACGCTCTCTTTCGAGAAGCAGAGCTTAAATCTGGCGCCTTAGACCGCTCGGCCATTCTTACAGCAAACCTCTAAGCATTGCAATCGATTCCCCTTCCGTATCATCCGTAAGAAGGCACACAATAGGAGACGACGTCACTGCTATTGAAAGGTGAATACAATTCTAAAAATGGAACGAAGTTTATTTCGCAATGTTTTAGCGCTCTTTTTCTCTCGTTTATGTACAAATGTGGCTTAAATTAATTATTTCGAAAAATGTTTCCTGCTTATTTGAGTTATTGCAGAAATGTTCAAATAGTTGCAATTTAGGAATGAAAGAAATACTTCAACTAAATGCTTAGGAAAAACTCAAAATCTATTTTCAGCTTACTGGTGTTCGGTATTTCACATTTTCAAAGAAATGCACACATATGTCAGAAGTGGGTTCGAGCCCACGCTCTCTTTCGAGAACCAGAGCTTAAATCTGGCGCCTTAGACCGCTCGGCCATTCTGACAGCAAACCTCTGAGCATTGCAATCGATTCCCCTTACGTATCATCCGTAAGAAGGCACACACAATAGGAGACGATGTCACTGCTATCGAAAAATGAATACAATTCTAAAAATGGAACGAAGTTTATTTCGCCATGTTTTATCGCTCTTTTTTTCACGTTTATGTAAAAATGAGGCTTAAATCAATTATTTCAAAAAATGTTTCTTGCTTATTTGAGTTATTGCAGAAATTTTCAAATAGATGCAATTTTTGACCGAAAGAAATTCTTCAATTAAGTGCTTAGGAAAAACTCAAAATATATTTTCAGCTTGCTGGTGTTTTTCTGTATTTCACATTTTAAAAGAAATGCACACATATGTCATAAGTGGGGTTCGAACCCACGCTCTCTTTCGAGAATCAGAACTTAAATCTGACGCCTCAGACCACTTGGCTATTCTCACTGCATACCTCAAATAATTGGTGTGATCTGGAGAGGGTGTGTGTGTGTCAGTTCAATTGTCGTCCCCTTCATCTGATTGTGGTTCAAAATTACGATATCCTTCCTGAAAGAGACCGATTGTTGCTTTACAACGAATCATAACTAAACTAATTTAAGCCACTGCCATCGAAATATAAAACAATTTTAAAAAGGTAGCGAAGTTCATTTTGTCAAATATTTTATCGCTCTCTTCATCACGTTTTGGTAAAAAAAGTGGCTTGAATCAATTACTTTGAAAAATGTTTCGTACTTATTATAGTTACTGCAGAAATGTTCAAATAGATGCAATTTGGGATCGAAAGAAATTCTTCATCTTCCAGCTATCAACTAAAAAAAATTAAAAACCTCTTGTAGAAATTTGGATCGGTGAAGTTGTCTAGTATTTCAATTTTAAAATAAGTAGTTCGAAATTCCGGAAGTGAGTTTCGAGCTTGTGCTATCTTTCTAGAAGGGGAAAGATAGCACATTGTAGCATTTGTTGCGTTACGCCTTTCGGTCATTCTATGTAAGAAAATGGAACTCGTCCAATCGTCGAGTTCTGTAAATCTTTCGTTAAATTAAATATATCATAAAACATAAGTATTTTGTAATAGAAATTTTTTTTTTGATGATTAAGTATATATTGAAAGTTTATTCATTGCATAGTGTTTTCGTTGATGGACTTCAAATTTTGAGTTCCTATTTTTCCGTTTAGTTAATAAAATGACAATCAAAGTTAGGATGTAACCTTTCCCTGTAAATATAGTTTATACAACACTTCGGATAAGGAAATATTAAAAACGAATCGATGAATGTCTAAAAGAATTAAATTTATAATAATAATAATAATCTGCCTATGAATTAACAAATTATTAATACATTGCTTGTATTTTTCGTGATTTTTGCTATCATGTTTGACATCTGTGATTCACATCTCCTGTCGAATTACCAATGGAGCAATGGTTATCCAATTAGGCAGCGAATATGAATCACAGAAGTGAGTAAAAGGTGTCAATTTCAACCGAAAAGTTAAAGCACAAGGTTAATTTTACGAGACTGTTATGAAAATTTCAGAGCTAAGGATAAAAATAAAATAAAAATTTACAGTGTTATTTGGGGATATTATTTCCTCTTTAGAGATAAAGAATTAATAAAAGAAAGGTTTATAGAAACAATTAAAATGTACAACACTACACAAATGGGAAATATATGTATAATTAAATACTCATTTGTTTGTTTGTGCGTATGAACCAACCTTTTATAATTCCACAACCCTTGGGGGATTTATATAAAATTCCACAACCCTTGTTGCCTGCTGAAATTTTGTATTGCCTTATGCTGCTCAGTAAAGTTTGGAAAGATTTTAATAAAACCTTTGTTTAGTTTATTTAGAAGTTTTGAGCATGTTTTTGATATTTGTTCTAACATTTCGTTAAAGTTTTCTGAATACTTCAGTATGATGGGTGGACATTTTATTTTAGCTCCTTCGGGTGATTCCTTCTTTATTGTTATTTTTTTAACGGTTGATTTTTTTTTTTTTTTCGTTACTATTGCATTTTGAGGAGACTCAGGTCTCGGTTTTTCAGTTTTCCTTTTCGTGGGGGAAAGAAATAGTTCCTGATTCATGGGTTGGGTAGCCCGACTGCGGTAGAAACAATTAGAGTCCCGACAAGAAGTTAACTTAATGTGTGCAATGTACCGTTTTAACTTTTTTCCACCATAACTTTACAGCATATATCACCGCATAAAAGTCATTTCTACACTGTCGAGAAATTCATACTATCAGCTTTTCACTGAAGTCATTTTCATACGGTTTTTCGTTGAGTTTTAATCAATTTTCAGATTTAATTCAATCATAATATGTAGGTATTCCATTTTTAATAGTATTAATCTGCAAAAACTTTGCAAATGTTAAAGTTGTTTTTTTTTCCAAACATTTTCAACGTCGTTTTTACTGCATAGAATAAATCATTCTTAGAATTTGTGTTACGGTATTATTTATTGCTTAACCTAAAATTTTCTAATATGTTTGCATTTTTACATTTTTAATTCGCCCAATTATAATATTAATTGTCTTTTTAAAATTGTTTTTGTGGTCAGAATTCATTCAATAAGATTTTATTTCATTTACCTGAAATATTTAAATTAGAGTTTAATTACAATTGAATGTCTTAAAACTTCTTAAGGAACAGAAAATAAAATATTTATGCTTCGCTATTTCTTATCTGCATATAGAACAGATAAGCGCAAGCGACGCCGTGCATACAACATATAATCTATTATAAAATAGAAACATTCGGGCTATCGAACTGTGTTTATCATAAAGAGTGCTTTTGAATAATTATTTATTACTATATAAACGACTTCAGTCTGAAAATACCCTAATGGCACCCATAATAACTCTATTGTTTTAGAAATATAAAAGGAATATTAAATATGTAATATTCCTTTGATCTTAGTAAGCAAAAATTGCCTGTTATGATTGCATGTCCAGTTAATGCGCAAAGTCATCCGCATCTTTATGGTACTTTTTAACACCATTACTTGCAATAATAACTCCATTCATACTTACATCAGAAGAAAAGGAGGCATTGTATTTTTCGATTTAGAGTTTTCAATTTAAAACAGGCCAGTTCCAGTTTCACAGCTCCAAACATAGCGATTTTATTGCCAAGTTCGGCGATCTCAGAGTGTTTATAATTATCTGCAGGAATTCGAAATAACCCGTCGTTGTCTTTATCTTCATCTTATTTAATCGCTATATTGCGTGTTTTCTGAGTAAAATGCTGTAATGATGTGTGTACATGGAGCTGGTAAGCTTTTAGTAATATTTTATTTGTCTGCGTCTGCACAGTTTAAGGACATTTACAGAATTTTCAACCTTAATGACTGTGATATTTTTCAAAAAAGGAGAAAACAAACAAAAAAAAAATGAAATTTTTTGATAACTGGCAATTTATAGAATAAGAGGAGATGGTCTCTTATCTTGGTATTTATTCGGAAGTGCCAGGGAAAGAAAAGTTAAAGGCACTTTAAAAATGCTTTTATAATTATTACAGTGTCACTCTCCTTATTTTTTCAGTCAACTTTGTCTTATATGAATTATAGAAAAAGTGAGAATTGCCATCCTCGGAAAAATTCAACCTCGAGACTTTCATATGTTTTTTTCTTCCCCCTTTTTTTAAAGGCTAGGATAAAGAGAGAGACAGAGAATTAAAATGATATTTGTCTGCTCTTTCATTTAACCGTTTGATAACTGTAATAATCATAATTAAGAAGACATGAAGCGACGTTAAATTTGCCTGTTGATGCTCACGATAACTCAAAAAGCTGGATGAATGAAATTTAATAGGGGGTCTTAAAACTGAAATTATCTATCAAATTTTGCATAAAATCTTTCGAGAGGAAGCTTGTCTGATCATCCATGTGCGTTTGAATACGATCATTCAAAACTATCGAAACCTATGTAGATGAACCTGGTATATGTTTTTAGCATCAGAAATATCGATCAATGCTAGATTTTGAATAAAATTAAGTGTCTTTCGATCTATTTAATCTTACTTATCTGCATGCGAGAACTAAAAAAAAAAATAAATAAAAAAAAAACTTTAATAAACCTTTGACCTTTTAAACCTTTTAAAAAACCTTTACCCAGATGATTAAAGCTGACATGCGGTTAAGACACACTAATTATCGATATGAAAATTTTTTGGATTAAATCCGTTCAGAAGAAAGTTACACTTTTATTCTCACAGATACTTATACTCTTTTTATTATATGAAAATAAACAAATAAATCATATTTGAAAAGATTGTTATAACTTACCTGTTGTCTTCACATTAAATATCAATATTATTTACTTTTTTATTAATACATTTAATTTCCTATTCATTGCCATTCATATGAAAGAGAAATATTGCTCTTCAGCTTTTCTCTTGATTTACACGAATGTTGCCATTCAATTTATAAATATATTTAACACATTCTATATTTTTGCGTGCAAAATAACACGGTTGTAAATAGAAAAAAGTCCTTAAAATGTTTTCGGAATTAGAATAAAAAGAGCTCTACTATCAAATTGACATTTTTTTTTAAGATTTAAAAGATTTGAACATTATAAATATAAAAACAAGCGCGTTTTTACTTCCTCGTATGCAAAGCATGCAAAGAGAAATAAATGCAATCTTAAAAAGTTTGAATTTGAGATTTTTATGATTCTTCATATTTTAGACCATCTTGAATCGGAAAAATTTGGAATTATATCTATTTGTTTTTTAAAAAATTAACTCAACTACCCTTTGAAGTAGACGGACGAAACTTGAGACAAGGATTTTACACCGAATTTGCAAATTTCTATCAGAATTTTGAACGAAATCTGTCCAGAGAAATTCAGTTTGTCTGACTATCCGGTTGTAAGAGTACATGCGAACACGATAATTACAAACCATAAACAAATAGATGGGTAAGATTTGGTACACATGGTTTACATATCTCATGTTAACAGGAACCAGACACCGCCAAGGGGCTCTGTTGTACTTTTGCACGCAAGTAAACGCATTAACTCAAAAATGCAATTACCTAAATAAATAAAATTTAGTATGTGATCTTGTGATTAAAATTATTTTCTATGTCAAATTTTGATCACAATCGGTCGAAAAAAAAAAAGACTCTAAAATGCATCTTCGGTTTTCTGGTAATTGTGTATGAACCACGTGGTCAATTAATCATCGAAGATTGCACGTTACATTCACCGCAAATATCAGTCTTTCGTAACTATTGTTAGTTAGTACCGTTCAGTTAATACACAAGTACAGGTTTTAGTTACTATACTAGAAAGCACACAGCTTTCATATGTAAGGCACTGAAAATAAAGTTCTGAGTATTCGTGGCATTCACGGTCTTGCTCAAAGTCTAGTCAAATATCTAGTCAAAGTCAAATATCACTTTCATTTAAATGCGAGAAAAATTTGCGAAGACTATTTATGTTGGTGGGCTTTAAAATCATTATATATATATATATATATATATATATGTGTGTATATAAATGTGTGAGTGTGTGTGTGTGTGTGTGTGTGTGTGTGTGTGTGAGTGAGTGCGTGTGTGTAATGATATTTTAAACTCTTAATTTAAACCAAATTAATTTCCAAAGCTTTATCTTAATTCAGCCCATAGTGATTTTATTCTCTTATTTCTTGATCTAATTCCACTTTAGGTTTAATTAATTCAACTAAAGTTGTCTAAAAAGTACTGCGCCATCAATCTACGTATCAAATGAAAGTGGTCATTTCGGTGTCCTTGCCAAGATATCAAAGGTCACCATGTGTATTGAATTGGAAACGTGGACGGAAATCGCATGTTATGTAAGACTAATGATCATTTGTTTCGTCCCTTTTGCCCCTTTTTTTGTTGTTCCTTACTTCTGCTTTTGTGCCGCCCTGCGTCTGCTTGTAAATAAATTGCTTTCCCGAGATGGATATTAAAGAGAGAATAAATATATTAAAGAGAGAATAAAGCGAAATTAAAAATGCATGGTCTTGTCTGTCTTCAAACCTGTACTCTGCTTCAACCAAAATAATGTTACATAAATATATATATACTATTTTCATAGTATTTGAAACTGTGAACTAAATTTCATTTACCTACGTTTTTATGTTTTTGAAGTACCACATTTATATCATGTAAAAGTACAAACGGACAGATGATCTACCCCTTGATTCGATTCCAAATTTGATCCAAAAAACGTTTTTGATTCAAAATTTGATATCTACACTTTAGATGGTAAATCTGAGTACTAAATTTTATTTGTATAATTATCATCATTTTGTATTTATCACGCTAACTTATATTTGGATAGCAAGGCAGACAAACTTTTTCTGAATGGACTCCGCATAAAATTTGATATTGAAATTATCTCTTTCGTTCCTCCTTCCCACAAAAAATATAACATTCGAAAATTTTAGGTGCAATTTTAAAAAAATTAATGAGCAGTGCCTAATTTACAGTCATCATTGCATGATAATTCATTCATAATCCTAATATATGTTAATTATGATATATGTTAGATATATCAGCACACTAAATCTAACTATTGTTGTAAACTCTATATATCATTAAAGTAAGATGGTAAATCTTCTGATAAAAATAGCAATTTTTTTTTCCGAGGGGGTTTATATGTTTTTCAGTGTTCTGAAATGCATACCACCGAAATTTGCGCTTTTTAGATTACAGGTTATATTTTGAACAATAGTAAAAACAATAATATATTAAATCCAATCAACAAAAATATTTTAACACAATCATTCTACATATAGGTAAGTTTTTATCCTATTGAAGGACCATGGTGTTGAATTTTTAAGAACTTTTTGAAATCATTATACTTGATCGTGAATTTTAGAATAAGAAAATGATCATTTTTATTTAGTGTTTCTTACTTTAATATTTTCATTGTTTTTTGGGGGAGGAGGAAGGTGTATTTGTTTGCCCATGTTCTGAAATGCATACCACCCACTCTTTGGTTATTTTCTCAACAGTAGTTAATATTTTAAATCCCACCATTCATATCAACAGGTGAAAATTAATCTTCTTGTGAAATCAACAATGCTGAAATGTGTCAAAATTTTTTGAAATTATTTCACTTGTATGCTTGAATGTTATGTTTGTTAGTCATTTTGTTTTAAAGAATGTAATTTTCCCTATTTTTAATCATTATAACAATACATTTTTTTAATATTAATTGTATTTTATAATTGTTTTGTTATTTGCTTAATTTTTGTTGAAAATTGCTTCAAATTCGAAAATTTGCATCTGATATTCGTGTAATTTAGTGATTTCACAAATTGAACTAAAATATAATTGTTATCATAAATAAAGAAGAAAAAAAAGAAAAGAAAAGAAATTTACTTCATAGAAATAAACTTTTTTTTTAAGCTATGTCTAATAATTAAATATTTATCATTTTCTACATGATATATAAATATATAAAGCTATAAAATTCAAAATGATAGCTAACTTGGTCCTTTATACTGAAATATGTTACAGAATGAATGATAAAAGTAAGAAAGGATATATTTTTTCAACAAAACTGTTGTATCATAATTGAATATATAATCTTTATACTATTTAATCAATGCATTGTTTCGATTTCTTTATTCTTCATCTTTTTTTGACTAACCATAGATTGCTTTATCTCGCTTTCCTTTGTCTTTAATTTTTTGGGAGGGGGTGGGAAATTTATTACTACAAATTCCAAGAGATAATTCCTCAAACAAAAACTTTCAAATTGAAGAATCTTATCAAATTTGGTTTATTCAAATTATCGGATGGAATTTCATTATTAAGATTGAAAGATATTTCCTCCAATAATAAATCCAAAATTATAGCTCTTTTGATAGGTTATAATTCTTAAAGCATAAGCATATCAAAACCTCCACTGAGTATTACTAGATTTGAAAATAGAAAAACAGCGGCTAACTTACCATAAAACACCTTTAACACAGCTCCCTCGTTAAATTTTTAAGTGACTGAAACAACACACAATGGCTTCCAAAAGGGATTATTGATCTCGAAAATTCCCTGTAAAGAATGTATTCAGTAAATATTTATGTTAGCTTAATTGAATTCTAAATAATGTCTAACACATTTTTTTTTCCTTATCTAAAAACTTTTAATAACTATTTCTTAAAAATAAAAATATAAGCAAGCAAGGGAAAAAAAAGAAACAAAAGTTATCGGATATCAATACTTTTTTAAATAATTAAAAAATAAATTTATATTAATATTATAAAGTTTATAATTACGTAATTACAATTTATTTCCAAAATAGTAATTTTTGTATCGTTTGTTTTTGTGTGTTTTTTCACGTGTGTTTTAATTTGATTTATGGTTTGTGTTCCTTGTGGGTTTTTTGATTAATGCCCTATATAAATGGAATCAATCTCTTTAGTGTATTTATTTCAAATAAATAAATAATCAGTCACGATTTTTATTTTCGTATAGTGCTTGTTTTTTATATTTTATTTTTCTGCATATATTTCGTCAAAAATATTCTATTTGTTTAAAAATCATTCAGAAATGTAACGAAATAATTATAATCGAAACCGATAAATTTTCACCATAAGGTAGTAAATCAATTCAAAATATTTCTAAACTGGTAAATTTATTTCATTCCATTAGTTGATAAAAATAATGCGAAAAAATAATTTGAAAAGGAAAATAGGAGCAGAAATGATCATCCGAGAAAATTTTTCTTAGATTTATTTTGATAAAACAGAAATACGAAAACAACAGTTTTGATTGTCGTGAAGACATCTAAAGAATTTAGATGAAAAACATTCTACTTTATTTTTATCGCAAACTATGTTAAAATCTTTTTTTAATCGAAAAAAAAACCCAACAACAACAGACAAATCCTTTTACTTCGCTAATTCGCTGATAAATAAAATTAAAAATTCTTATAAAATTTATAGTAGAAAATTAATTTAACACTAATACAAGGATGATAAAGAATAAAAATATACAATATTTACCAACATAAATTGAAAGTAGATTAAAAAAAATTGAAAGTAAATTAATTAAATACTTTAGTTAATAATAATTTCTTTTTAATTTTTAGACCTTTTGCAGACGATTTCTGTTTTATCAAGTGTTTAGTTAAATATGTATGTTCTTATTATTAAAAATAAAACAGAAATAATCTTTTGTTTAATTTATTAAGTACATTATGCACATTATTATATATAGCAGAACAAAACAATACGAAAAACATTGTATTATTGCAATCTCTCCTATTAATAAAGATGAATGTTCGTATCTCTGTTTCTGCATATATATGTATTCTAGATTTCCAATATAGGTTGCTGAAATTAAACCATTGTTGATTTGAAATTCAAACTGTTTTCAATGTTTCATTACGGGAAGCCAAGGACTTTAATGTCTATGCAATTTACATGGCGAATAAAAAGTAAATTTGCAAGACAACGAAAATTAGAAGAGAGATGAATAGGACAATTGTGTTTTTAAAAACGCTGTGATGTCATGGGACTAATCTCTATTAAGAAAGTTCACTAGATAATTGCCAAAACATATGTAGGACTATTAAAATAACATTTTTTTAATGCCTGAGAGTTTGACGAAATCATGGACATTTATGATTCAGTAATTTAACTAAAATTAATTACAACTAATATTAACGGTGAACCAGTTGCTTATCAAAAGCGTCTAGTCTTCGATAAAGATACAATATTAAATTGGTAAATACATGGCTCAGAAAATTTTCAATTAAGTAAATGCAAATTTGCATTTATTTAATTGAAATCGAATTGAAATTTACAAAAGAATTTCAATAATCTTTTAGATCGTTTACATAAATTTATAATTTTTATTATTTATATGAAACTCATAGTAATTTGCATTTAACAATAATCTATACTACTTAATATATCATCAAATTTTGCTCCTAAACACACAAAAGAATTTAATGAAAATTTTGTGATAACTAATAAAATTGTCTTTGTATTTTGGATTTTTTTTATATTGCAGTTCCTATTGAATGAGAAAAAACTTAATATTTTAAATCGTTTTACTCAAATGCTTACCAAATGACACTTTAGATGCTTCATTGAATTAAAAAAAATAATGACATAAGAACAATAAATAAATAAATATTTCATCGGTTTTTAAAAGTTGTTTGATATTGTCTGTATTTCTTCGAGAAGTTAATTTTTTTTTTAAAATCGTTTGATTTAGTTTTTATTTCCCCAACAAACTACAAGATTTAAAAATCATTTAGCAGAAATAATATTTTTATTGATTATAAAATAAAATTTCGGACAATAAAAGGAACTTACATATGAGATTATTTTATATAAAAATATTTTTTACATCATAAATAATTTTGAAATTGTTAAATTGAATTTGAAATTGTTAAAAATATTTTAGACTTTTATTTCTAAAAGATAAGCATATTGGTATTTTTACTCTGAGCAACGTCAGATCAACGTTTTGTGAGTTACGTCGTACTCTTGGCCCTAGTTGGAGCTACTAAAGTAAGAGACGTTCCCTTTCGGCTTAAAATCGTTGATTTCAAATCAGCGGGCTTGCCTATGGCAAGTGCCATCGGAAACAACAACAACAACAACTCTGAGCAAACCGGATATATTAGAAAATAAATGATTTAACATTCCGAGTGTATGCAAAAAATAATCAATTTTGATTTCAGATTTATTTTTTTAATATAGAAATTGCTGCCTTTCTTCATTTAAGATGTAGTTATTTTTTTAAAATAAAATTTAATTAAGAATGGTTTATTTGGCTTGTATATAGAAAATATAAAAAAAATATTGTAAAGTTTTCTTACAGAAATCTTGATTAAATCAATTTTATTTTGCTATGAATTTAGAATTTTGTTAATAATTGTGAAATGTAACGAATAAATTTCAAATTTTATTAAATTTAATACATTAAATAAAAAAAACCGACTTATTTTCTTCATACGAATGATTAACATTCCGAGTGTATGCAAAAAATAATCAATTGAATGTGAAGGCTTCTGTATAAAAATTAGTTACTAGAGTTATTTAAAAGCAGTTGGCAACCACTTATTACGATTTTTATTTCTTAAGAGTTATTTGCATATAAGAATGATAAATTTATATTTTCTTTTCAGAAATTTTTAAATAATTCCTAGTAAGTAACGATACAAAAAAATTAGGCTTAGTTATATAATAAAATTTGATAACTAATGCTATTAATTTAAGAAAAAATCAAAAATTTTCAGAAATAATAATAAAAAAAATCTGGTGAATTGTTGACAAAATTAGTCTGCCTTAAACTTAATTACTGAATGGGCATTGGTTGTTATTATGAAGAATAATATAAATATTTCCCACTAAGCACGAATTGCATTCTCATTTATAATTATAAAGAATCGGTGACGGATTTAAGTACTTTTCGGTCCTATGCACATTATGAAATCCCTCTTTTAATAAATTAGTCAGTTCAGTTTCATATTTCATATTAATCTATTTTAGGTTAAATTTTTTTGATTTTTATTAACTTTGTAAAAATGAATAGGTTTAATTTATCTATTACATTACATAAATAAAATTTATCTATTATTTTCAGACTGCCCGGCATCTACGTTGTACCCGATATTATTATATACTTAAAAATAATTTAAGAATTATATAAATTTATAATGAAGCATACAGAAATTTTGACAATTATACTTGATATAATGTTAATATCATCCTAATATTTTATATTTCTATTTATGTGTATTTTCTCAAACTTTTTTTTATTTGGGAACCAGGAATTTTTTTTAAAATCAATCTACTTGCGGCTCCCTTTCAGCCTAGTGCCTATGGGAAGCTTCTTAAGCTTGAGTTAACAACAGCTTAAATCCACTGTTGTAAAGGATTTCAAAATTTTGAGATCAGTCCAAATATTTTAAGGAACAAAGACTTGTGAAATGAACTGTTTTGTCATCCCAAAGTGGATAATGCGCCAATCATAGCAACCCGGAATACCAGTAGCGACCGCATGGCGATAGAGACATCACGAAGGAACTTGAAATCATCCTTCTCAATGGTCGCCAACGCCGACCAATGGCGTTCCTCCTAGCATACCGTCAGCTCAATTATTATTTTTTCCACCCCCCTCCCTTTCTTTACTGGGGCGGCCAGCGAGGTCAATTAAAACATCCCGAAGACTAACTTTTTTTCCCCCTTACTCCATTTTTATTATTCCCTTACATTTTGCTATCCCCCCTCACCTCTTAATTTTTTTATTATTATTTCATTTCAGTTCCTCTTTTGCTTCGGTGTTCGAGTGGTCTTACTTCTCCCCACCTCCTTTTGGTGTTTTCTTTTTAAGCTCTTCAAGAAGATTGAAACATTTTCTACTCAATCTCTTAAGAAAAACCTGTTTGGATTATTATTATGTTTTTTTTTTTTTTCACTAACGCGTGTTTCTTTATTCAGTCCATTTTCTTCTTCTTTTTTTCTTGTGGTGAGAGTTCGATGAGGTGAACTCAGGAACAGTTTAACACACCTACTTCTAAGTCTCAAAAGGAGGATTTTCCTTTCCTTTTTTCAGCTTTTTTTCTTTCTTTTTCTTTATTTATGCTTTTAAAGGGACATGTCGCTCCCTGCCCTTATTCTTTTCTTTCACTCTCCCTCCCTCTGTGTAAAAATCGTCTGCCGTTCGATATATATTTTTTTTTTCTGATGCGGTTTTTATGAAGTGGGATTTCAAAGCGTCATTCATAAGTACACAAAACGCAGATTATCATGTGAAGTCGCTTTCAGCGCAAACAGAATGGGGTGTACATAGGGGCAGGGGCGAGGAATTAACGCCTACCTTCCCCCCTCCCCCCACTTTCATGAAATATTCGTTCTATTTACGAAATTTCCATGTACCGTTGCTTTGTATATGTGGGTTCTTTCAAGTGAATAACTTTTAAGGAAAGGTTAAATCGTTAACATATTTTATGTAAACACAATGCTTCGCTGTACTGGTTCATCAATATTTATATTCCATTGAATTTACTTGTCACAACTTTTTTCTTTATTTATTTCATATACGAAAAAGAAGAGACTTACAATCTATTGTCAGATTAAAGTTGTCGTTATTCTTATTTTGTAATAACTTGCAACAATCCGCGTGATTGAGTAATATATATATATATAATATATATATATATGTGTGTGTGTGTGTGTGTGTGTGTGTGTGTTTATTTCTGGATATAAGAACGTTGAGCTGTGGGATTAAGCCCCAACCCCGAAAAAAAAAAGATTGGTGAAAAATCATGTAACAATTGGAATCATGTAACAAAAAACAAAAAAAAAGATTTTACTGAAAAAAAACTTAAGGAATATTATTTAAAAAAAGATTATAAAGAAAAAGATTTTACTGAATAAAATATAAGAAATATTATTAAAAAGATTGATATAATTTTTTTTTTTTTTTTACTGAAATGAAGAAGAAAAAATATTAGACGAAGAAAAATAAAAGAATTTTACAAAATAAACACGTATAAAAAATTGTTATTATTATTTTGAAATTTCATAATGAAAACGATTGTCGCAGATGAATCAGAAAGTTTACCAAATAAACCAGATTTAGTTTAAAATCAACACGAGGGAGTATTTTGGGAACGAACTTCGCGATTTGGTACTATAGCCAGATGACGAGGGAGACGCCTGAGCATGCGTCCATCTCAAAATTTCTGCACGACATCAGCGGAAAGACATTACACACTCGCCACATAGGATCTGCTTACATATATGGTGGACTTTTAAAGAACTCGGATTCCAAGCTTGGTAGTTTCCAGTATTAAGGCCGAGAACTTTGGTACTTATGTTTTGTACTTATACCAAAGTATCTCCCCCCTCACGGAATAAATGATAAAAAACATTAATTTCAATAGAAAAGATTTTTCTGAACAATCAATTAAACAAACAAAATGAATTATTTCAAAAAAATAAAATAAATTATACGGAGCATTTTTTTTTATAAATAAACAATAAAATAAAAAAAAAATTGTCATTAGGGGGAAAATGCCTTTCAGCAAATTATGTTTAAAAAATTTCCATGGAAAAAAATTAGTTACAGAATAGCGAATGTAACCTAGAAATGGATGTTGAAGGGGGTGGGGGCAAAATGCAAATTCAAAATAAATAAATAAATAAGATAATATTTAAAAAATGTTGCACAAACATTATACCCGAATAACAGCATATTATCGTATACAGTAACTCCAACTATTGGGTTGTTCGGAAAGTAATTTCGTTTTTTCCCGACAGAGGATTTAATTGTATTTTTTTGCACCCAACTTCATATTTAAGCCGTATAATTTTTATATGCTTTGAGAGCTCATATAGCAAGACTTGTGTGTGAAAAATTCCAATTAATTCTACGCAGTAGTTTTTGGTTGGTGCCCTTTTAAATATGGAGAGCGATAAGCAGCATTTTCGACATATCTTACTGTTTTACTACAGAAAGGGTAAAAATGCTGTTTAAGCCAGAAAGAAATGGACCGATGTGTATGGAGAAGGTGTGTTGACAGTACGCCAGGGCCAGAACTGGTTCGCTAAATTTTTTAGACGGTAAAACCTTCACTTGAAATGAGGAGGTCAAAAACCACCTCGATCCGTTTTTGGGCAGCAAAGACCAAAAATTTTATGAGCGTGGAATGATGCTACTACCAGAAAGATGGCAAAAGGTATTGGACTAGAACGGCCAATATATAATTTAATAAAGTATTTGTTTATTATACGAAAACTGTCTTTCATTTCCACAAAAAATACGAAATTACTTTCCGAACAACCCAATATATATGAAGCAATTGGGGCATTTATTAACTGAACTAGTTGTAATTTGAGAAGCAAGTGTCGTCGGTTCCGTAGTGTAGTGGTCATCACGTTCGCTTTACACGCGAAAGGTCCCCGGTTCGATCCCGGGCGGAACCAGTGATCTGCTAGACTTTTTTTTTTCCTCTCTCTCTCTCATATATAAATGAGGTTTACATTTTTCTAGGGATTTCCAGTTGTCAACTTGTGTTTAGTCTTCTTTCGAATGTGTACTGAAAGTGAAAATATTTCCAAAATGTTTCGAACTGTGCACCAGTTTTAATTTTGTGTAATTGTGCCTCAGTTTAAATACAATACGTGGAATTCGAAAATTGCTCCTCTTTTGTGATATGGGTTTCAAATAAGTACTTGAAGAACTAATACTTACGATTTAAACAATTTTTGCTAATAGTATAAATAAATCCACAGACTACAATGTCGCTAATTGCATGAAATGATCACGTGACTAATGTAAAAATAGTGACAACCAGTTTGAAAGATGCAAAAAGAAGTTAACAAACATGACGAATTTAAGAAATTAAGAAAAAAAATTACCACTAAAATTGAAAAATAGAAATACAGATTTTTTTTCTTGCTCGTAGCAAACTGTTCAATGCATATATATATATATATATAAAATCGGAATAATTTAATTTTGTTCAGTGTATTTATTTTGTATGAAATTATTGTTATAATTGTTTTTTTAATAAAGAAATACTATTATCCAAATTAAACTGCAAACGATTAACAATCATTTTTATAAATTAATTACTTTGTATTCTTGATGTTGTGTTTCAGCGATGAATGCAACGAATGTAATGCATTTGCTGTTGTATGTAACGTGAATACTTAAGATGCTAATTTCAGTTATCATATTTAAGAATGTAATGACTATAAATATTCTGTGCTTTGTTTAGCATAGAAATATAATTTATTTTTGAAAAATGAAAGAAAACGTTTTAATACAAAACATTTATAGAATATGAGAAATGTATCATCAATATAGTCACGAAAAATTGTATATATTAAAAAAATTTTTTTTATTCATCGGCTAACAATTGCACCTCATTTTTGTTGTTGAAAGAATGAAGAAGCTAAAAATGCAAATATCGACTTCTGGTTCCGCCCGGGATCGAACCGGGGACCTTTCGCGTGTAAAGCGAACGTGATAACCACTACACTACGGAACCGCAACAGCTCGTCCTTCCCTTAACAAGTAATTCTCTAGACAAGGTTGTGTTCCATCGTGTTTTCTCAGAACTCACAATAAGACCAGAGAAGAAATGTGGTGAAGCAGACTTTCAGGAAACTCACTTTTCTCCTAACTTCTCAGCAACTGTGGCTATCTTAACACTTCTATTACAAAAGTTGTTTATCGTGATGAGACAACGATTCGTTTCCTTTTAATTACTTTTCTATCTTGATAGTAAGGAAGTTATCAGGAATTGAAAATTTCAAACACATCTATTTCTATTTTCTGAGATTAATAATCTGCTTTTTTTTTTTTTTTTTTTCCTAACTATATGTCACTCGCCCTCTCAAAACGATTCACAATTTCACTAGTAATCGATGATCATTATAAATAATAACAGTAAAAAAGTTTAATCGATTTATTACATTATTCGCGGTTAATGTTAATACTTCCCGCTTATTATTAATACTAATATTGACCATAGTTTACACATATTTATAAATTTTTAAACGAAAGTTGGTTTTGGATTCTAGAGACCATTACATTTTTCAGATTTTTTTTTTTTGCTATATTATATGTTGTGTCTTAAGAGTCATTACAATAGATTGAATTCCTATTAACAATCTACCAAGTATACAGAGCCGTATTATCAAACAGATTAAAAAAAACACCTCAGAATTTTAAAAAAAAAATGTCTCGAGATTCCCCCTCCCTTCATTATCTTCAGGATGGTTTAGTTATCTGATTATATTTGATTTATAATAACTGTGGACTCAAACCTTATTCAAAATCACGTATCATTCAAATTTCAGAACATTATACTTAGAATTTTCTTCCCATGATTTCAAATAAATTTTGGAGAGTTTTAATTTGTTTTACAGTTAAATGACTGCCTCACAAGTCAATAATTTTTTTTATTTTGTCGTATACATAGAAAAATTATTGTAATCTTCAAAAAAATTCTAAACGTTTTATACCTAATCTCCAGTTTTTGAACTTATTACCTTGAATTCGGAAAACACATTTCTGGAAAATATCTGTCTGTCTGTCTGTGACAAAGATAATTCAGAAAACTTTTAAGCAAGATAGATGAAATTTGATGTACAGTTTTTGATATACAAATTTATAGATTTGTAACTAATTTTGCGCTAAATTACTCCAGAAAAATTATATCCGTATGGCTATATGAATATGCGCTTTATATGATAACTACAAAACGAAGAGAGCAGCACAGATAAAATTCGGTACATAGATTTAACATCTATAGTGTAAATGCCAACCAAATTCTGAATCAAATCTAACGAGGAGTTGGCCATCTGTCGGTCTGTACATTTACAAGCATGTAAACGCAATAACTCAAAAATGCAATGATTTAAATATACTAAATTTGGTATGTGATTTTGGGACTACAATTATAGTTCTGTGTCAAATTTTGCTTTCAATCAGTTGGGCTAAAAATGGATCTAAAGCACAAATTCACCTTTATTATTGAATATGCGAGAAAACTCTTGGAGAGACCAGTCTCACTGGTTAAACTTTGTTTCAAATATTTAAATTTCATTAATTTTTTTGCCGTTTTTTTTTTTCAATTTTCTTTTGCCTGTATTCTATTCCATTCTATTTAAAGTTATTCTTTTAAACTCGCTTGAAGGTGGTCAATTTTTTTTTCAGTGTTTCATAGCACTTGTTACGCAAACATTGTTTATATTGAGATTAAATAAAAATCGGCAGAAAAACAAATTCTGGTTTTGAAAATTAGGGAAAGGGAATAGGAACCCACACCTTGTATTGCCGACAGGACATAATCCGGTCCTGCTAATAACGGCAACAACATATCATCCAATTCCGCAAAACAAAGCTCCAGGGGCTGTAGGAACAACCTATTAAAGTTAACTGTATCTCGTTTAATGTCTGGAACGGTAGTTTTTCCTCTGGCCTGCAGCAAGACATTAAAAAGTGCACTTATTTCCATTTTAGATGAACGAATAAGCTGACAACATCACGTGATCCTTTGTCTAAATAGATACATCAATTAATAACGTCCCCCTAACAAGAAAAAAAGTCGCAGTGTACTTAAATTAAAAGACTTGATATGCAGAGCGCGCAAAGATGTCTGCAGCTAATGACTTTTAAGTATGCGGAACAATTTCGTTAAAACATCGCTAAATACAGATATCCCCTTAATTAAAACAACAATCAATAACTTTCGTATCGCAGAACTGACAGCTAATATTAATGGCCGTCCCCGTGATTAATAGAAAATGCAATCGAATACCTTAGAGAAAATAACTATATATTATTGGTCCGTAATCGATAACTTATTTGACGAGTTTGTAGCATAATTTTCCCTTCACTTCAAATTGTTTTATTAACTGATATTTTGGCAAGGGAATATTTAAATGAATTTTAACTAGGCGTTATGCCAAATTGCTAACAACCTCCCCAAGTTAAATGCTATCAACGGATCATTTCTGTGGATTAAGTTTTCATTAGCCAGAAAGTGGGATAAGGTTTAATTTATTAAAGTATCTGTCGAAGTTTGAGCCACTTTTTCGCCAAAAATTGCAAAATGTTGCTCAAATTATAGATATTAATCATTTCTTAAAAATTATTATATATATATATATATATATATATATATTTGTGGGAAAAAACTTTAATGATTTTTTTTTTTTTTTTTTTTACCCTGACAAAGGTTTTTAGACCCTTTATCGGCCATAAGAGCATTCGAAAATGAGCGAAGAGTCGGAAAGTTGTTCAAACCATGGATTCATTTTTACTAAGAATAGAGATTGGTAACTTCCATTTCAATAAAATTGGGAACTGTCATGAAAAAACTTTTTATCGACTCTAAATCGGCATGGGCATGACCGTATTCGAAAATTAGTCAAAAGTCGGAAGTTTGTTCAGATCATAGATTCATTTTTCTCATGGAAATAACGAAAATACAAAAAAAAAAAAAAGGAATATTTTTTCAGATATTAAATTGGTAGGAGCGTTAGATAATTCGAAAACCAATCAAAAGCTAAAATGCTGTTCAAATCAGGAATTGGGAATTTCTTTGAATATCTTGTTTCTGAGTAATGCTTAAAGTGACCGATATTGTGGTCAGAGGACTATTTTGCAATTACTACATGTTTTTGGTGGGAAAATGATTCAAGCAACCTTATATTAATTTCATGAATAATTTCTCTAATCTCGACTTGATACAACGGCAATTAAAGAATCAATAAAGACAAGATGATTTTTTTTAACCAGTTGGCCATAATTTTATTTTTAAAGACCCATTTCCAACATTACATTCATTCTTTAAAAGATAAATGCTTTGTTGCAGATTTTCTATTTAACTTTTTTCATTTTGCAATCGATTCCTAACTCACTTTATGATTGATATATTTGATTTTCATTTTGTATTTGAGATAGATATACTTTAGGACAGTTGTGTGTTGTCTATAAGAATACAATATTTCAATATTTTCGGAGCTCAAGAATCGTTCCATCAATTAATAGAAATTAATTTTTTTTCCATACGAAAGGCGTCACCTGGTGTTGAATCAGAAAAAAAAAACTATAAATTCGATAATATTATTAATTAGGATTTGGGAAATATGTTTAAAGTAAAAAAAAAAGAAAAAAAAGGGAGAATGAGGGAGAGAGACAAAGAAAAAGAAAGAAAAAAATGAAAAAAAAAATTAATCTCATTTTTATTAAAACATGGAAATTTTTTTTTTGCATCAGTTGTTTTTTTCTTCAAAATAAAATTGAAAAAGTATGTGGCGGTGAAAACAATACTACACTGGTGTGCAAAACTTAAGCAACAATGCAAATTTTAAGCAGATAGCCATGAAATTGCAGAAAAGGAGTTCTTGCGATCAGTACAATGAACACGTAATTCAAGAGAAAGGTCATGCGTATGCAAATATCAGGAACAAAACGTCACAGTCGACGTGAGCGTACGCAAAACACGTGCGGAAGGCGTGCGCAGCTCAACACTACAATTAAAGGAAGGACGGAGATGCAATTAAAGACATTCGCTGCAAGTGCACGTGAGTAAATTCGGGAAATATGGCTAGCAGAAATCACCTGGACGATTTCACACGTGGAAGAATGATCGGAAAGCTGGAGGAGGGCCGTAGTGTGACCAGTGTAGCTGAAGAGTTCGGAATCAACAAAAGTGTCGTTTCGCGCACATGGAAAGCTTTCCAAACCACAGGTACAGCTGTGAGAAAGGTTGGTGGTGGCCGCCCCAGGAAAACAACTGCAGTGGATGACCGACATATCGTCCTGCATGCGAAAAGAACCCGAAACCAGTCAGCAAGCGCCATTGCTCAGCAACTGTGTGCAGCAACGGGGCGACAAGTGCCGCGTTTTACTGTGTCCAGACGCCTTCACAAAGGTGGACTATTCGCCCGCCGTCCTGAACGCTGCATCCCTTTGACAGTTTCCCACCGGCGGCACCGTTTGGAGTGGTGCAGGGAGCACAAAAACTGGACATCTCATCAATGGAGTCGTGTCCTCTTTACAGATGAGAGTCGTTTTAGTGCCACAAGCGATTCCCAACGCCAGTTGATTTGGAGAGAGGTCTGGACACGGTTTCATCCCAGTAACATCACGGAAAGAGACCGTTTCGGTGGTCCTGGAGTTGTCGTCTGGGGAGGCATTATGATGAACGGGTGGACTGAGCTCCACGTTTTCGACAGAGGTTCTGTAACTGGAGATCGCTATTGTCAGGAGGTGATCCTTCCCCATGTGCGTCTGTTCCGAGGTGCCATTGGATCAGACTTCGTTTTTATGGATGACAATGCACGGCCACACAGGACTCATGCTGTTGAGGAGCTCCTGGAAAGTGAAGATATCACTCGAATGGATTGGCCGGTGTGCTCTCCTGATTTAAATCCGATAGAACATGTGTGGGATGCTTTGGGGTGACGCCTTGCGACACGATTACATCCTCCTGGGAACACCCGACAACTTAAACAGATGCTGATTGAGGAATGGGCACTCTTACCTCAAGAACTGTTGGACAATCTGGTGCTGAGTTATGGGGAGACGGTGCGAAGCAACCATTGCAGTAAGGGGAGGGCATATCCCATACTAAGGAACATCTGCTTACTGTTCTTCCTCTTGGACAGACAATCATGTGTAACGATACTATGAGTTCAATAAAGCCTTTTTTTGTTTGATTCCATACTGTATGCATTGTATTCATTTCTGCGCAACTATGCTTTCGTCATTCTTTCAGAACAAAATGCTGTATCTCATTTCTGAATTTCATGTCTCTCAGATGATTTCTCGTGAAGTTATGCCAAAAAACATACCTGTTGCTTAAGTTTTGCACACCAGTGTATAATAGAATTAAAGCACCATGGATATCATGAGAAAATTATTAAACATTTAATGAAAATTAATATATAATGATTAAATTTTCAGAGCCTTAAGGGTATTACTATCAATATTATTCAATTAGATAATGAATTAACACATTCTTTGCCTTCTAAATTTTCCGTGCTTCATCTCTGAATCATATTGCCACTGAAAACTATAGTATTTCAAAAATTTCATTTGCTTGAAGTCCTCAAATGATTATCATTTATATCGTTTACAGCTCCCTAGTTGCTAATGCTGGAAAACAAGATTATAACTGAAATAAATACTGCATTGAAACGTTTATAGTTAACAAATAACTATTTAAAGTATAAAGGTTTTTCATTTTTATGCCGAAAATCAATAATTTTTTTTTTACCATCAAGTTTTTATATATTGTAATTGTTCTATTTACTATATCATATATAATAAGAACCATTTTGCTTTTAGGAATTGGCGACTCGGCAGCTCTTGGCGATATAAAAGCTTATCAATTCACCAATTTTATCTGAAATGAAAGTACGGTCTTTTTCAATGATGTTATGAAGGAATAACACTATTTTTTACTCGCATGGCAATTCGATAATTATCCTTTTTGGAGACTGTTACGGAAAACGATCGCCAACAAATGGACCAATAAATACGGGCATATACGAAGGAGAGTCAAAAAATAAAGGGACATTTGAGAAAAGGCGCATTTATTCAAATGTTGGAAAACTGAGACATGTATTGTTTTTCTACTTAACGGACCTGGACTTCAACGCACTTTTCCCAAAATTTCACAAATTATTTGATTCCGTCGGAAAAATGTTTTTCTGTTGCACCTGTAACTATGTTTGCTCCGTAAAAATGACTTCGTCGGTTGTAAATCTTCTTCCCCTTTTTCACTGGTCCAAACATATGAAAATCGATTGAAGGTTGGTCTGGACTGTATGGCAGGTGTTCGAACACTTCGAATTCCAATTCCTTTATTGCTCCTTTATTGTTGTTTCGTTTTGCAGAC
Organism: Argiope aurantia; assembly: GCA_026543865.1. Taxonomy (NCBI): domain Eukaryota; kingdom Metazoa; phylum Arthropoda; class Arachnida; order Araneae; family Araneidae; genus Argiope; species Argiope aurantia. The sequence goes on from JAPMOR010024007.1 coordinate 23,877, forward strand.
CCACCTGGCATATACTTTCCGATGGAATCAAATGGAATATGGAATGGATGGAATATGCTGCACTATGACTGATATGTAGACTGATATTGACTATTTTGTCCTTTTATTCCTCTTTTTTCAATCACCATGGGGCCGCGGTGGCTTGGTGGTAAAGTCTCGGCTTCGGAACCGGAGGGTTTCAGGTTCGAGACCCGATTCCACCGAAGAACTGCCGTGTAAGGGGGTCTGTTGCACGTTAAATCCGTCCTGACCAAACGTCCTCCCGCTGGTGTGGAGAGGGAGGTGCCAGCTCAGGTGTCGTCCTCGTCATCTGACCGCGGTTCAAAATTACGAGGTCCGTCCCAAAATAGCCCAAATGTTGCTTCAAACGGGACGTTAATATAACTAAACCAAACCAATCACCATAACTTCAACGACTTTCAAATTGTTCTTAGTGGTTGACGTCGATGTGGCCTACCCGAACTTTCGTCGTCACATATATAAGTTCTTCCCTGTTTGAAGCGCTCTATCCATTCGTAGATCTTGCTTCGCGATAAACAATACCGCTCTTGCATTCGATAAATAATAACAACTATTTTAACACCTTCTGCAAACAAAAAGCGAATCACTGCCCTCATGTCCTTCTTGTGCAGATCAACAAAGGTCTACTACACTCCAACGATAATCCGAGAATAAGAGTTACACATTGTATAGAAGCGTTGCCGACTACACTAATTCAGAGTTGGATACTAGCAGTGTTACCAAACTCTGCAAAGAGCCCCAAAAGCCCCTTTACTTTTTGACTTTCCCTCGTATAACCCAAAAAAAAAATCCTTAAAAAAAATTAATTGCTGCTCAAAAAGTGTTTGATTTTATATTTGTATAAATCTCCTAAAAATAATGAGAATTTCGAAGCTAATTTCTATTCATTCAAAGTTCTTGTAAAAGTAAAAATACTTGCTGGTGTTTGAATAACAGCAAATCATAAGATAAGATAGGACGAATAAAAAGCTTCTTAACATCCTGCGTCACAAAAAAATGTGAATAACGAATATGTGGATGTTTACAAAAATGAGCGAAGAAAAGAAAAGAGATCTCTGTACATGGGTCAATCCGTTTTTGCAGTGAATGGTTCATGTTTTATTCAGCAAGGTTTAAAATCTGATTATTTATTAGTTCGATACGTAATTATTAACTAAATTAACCACCACACCTATCACCGTGTTTCCATTCTACGGCTGTTGCTTGCTCTTGTCAACTTCTAAATTATTATCTGTTTACTTTAAAACTGAAGCGTCTTTCTGCTCTTATTTTTAAATTAAAATTAAAAAGAAACAGACAAGTGAGATCCTACAGAAGATTGATTTTGCATTAAGACTTCGAACTAAAAGCACACCTTTACATTCCATCATGTAGAAAT
>JAPMOR010024019.1:0-49628 GCA_026543865.1 Argiope aurantia
ACATCATAATGCCAATAAAAAATTAAGTGTCTGGATAATTTCTTTCACACTTTTATGTCCATTTTCTAATTCCTCATGTTAAAGCGTCATTTCAAAATGTAATAGCCAAATGATGTCTCCCTTAGTTTTCAACAATGGTAAAAAATAATGTGATTAAATATTAAATGAAATAATGAAAAGGGTTTGAATATCAGTGCAACAATGAAATATATTGCAGAAAATCATGCAAGAAAAATTTTTAATTTTCCAAAATCAGTAAAATTTGCTCGACTGCTAAATCGGTACCATTAAAAAACCACATTTTTAATTTGAAAAGGGTGCAAAATTTAGTTAAGTGCAATAGTACTTTCGGAAAACAATATTACACTTTTAGTACTTTTATGTAATAGCACTATCGCAGAAAAATGCCAAAGTCGCTTCCTTTTTAATTAATTAAAATCCTAATTCTAATTTCAAACAGATCTGAAAGCTCACATTCTCCATCTCCAAATATGTGTGCATCCTCCGAATATGTAAGATATGTGGATTAGTTTAAGTGATCTATGCCATAGAGCACTAATAGATACATACACACACAGGGGAAAGGCTAAATCCCTATTATTAGAAGAAGAGATTTGTGAGTCATTTGGATAAAGTTTCCTGTTTCTGTTTGTTTCCCTTTTTCCCCTCAACCGTAGCTTTTCTTGAAGGATGCTGAATAAACAAAAGTTTTATCAAAATACCATTTTATAAGATAACATTTCAAACTTACCAGCCAATCCCCAGATTCATCCGTATGCCTCATAAACTCCTCAACCATTCTCACTTTGGGTGATCCGGGTGATCCAGGAAACACATTACCAGTGACTTGCCCTCTACTGTCCGAATCGCTATATGAACTGCCGGATGTATCCGTTGATCCGCTGACTTGCCCAGCACTCTCATTCAGCTTCTCCGCTATCTGGGCCATGTAAGCGGAAATATCTGAGATAGTGTGATCGGGAACCCTGAGCCTCTTCTCCCTTCTTTTCTTTGGTGGATCTCTGGTAGCCATGTTCAGAGATGGACATTAAAATGATTCTGACTTGTGAAATATTGTGTAATCTGAAGTGGAAGAAAAAGTCGATGATCAGAAATGGATCAAGTATGGGCACGGGAGAATTGCAGTATCCTCAACTTTTTTTAATAAAATAACATAATCCCTACTTCATATAACCATCTATCATCTTGTCAACCATCTAACGCAATATTCCCTAAAACTTGAGAGATGAAAGTTCTAAAAGTACACTATTTGTGGAGGAAAAAATTGAGGAAGATAACTTTTTTCTTGGAAATGTACTTGAAGAACCCATCACTTTTCCTCCTCTTCAAATTAAATTAAATAAATTTGATTAGTAAATTTTTATTGAATCAAATTCAATAAAAGATTAAATTAATAAAATTATTAAAAATGCAAAGATGAAATAAAGCCGAAAACGCATGCAAGATTTTATTTGCCTTTTCTGACAACAAAACTCTAAAATGAAATTAGCTGAAAGAATAAAATTTAGAATTTGGTCCTTTCATCCAAAATATAGATCTATGTCAAATTTCTTTCGAAATATCTTTAAAGTGATATTTGTCTGTCAACTGTGGGTATAAGACATAAATTAGACTATGAAACTACATACATAGAACACTAGATAAATTAGACTATGTAATCTATCATACGTTTTTATCATTATATTTAATAGTAGGTATGTATCAAATGTTGTATGAATACCACGAACTTCCTACTTATATGTCCACTTATTCGTATATATATGAACTTGATAATTGAAAATGGTAGTATACTAAATAAATGAATTTTTAGTATATGTTATTTTTATAAATAATTGAAGATCTCTCCTTTTTAGAACAAAATCGTCCATGGATGGGTTGTCTGTTTGTCCATGTATGAATGTGAATATAACTTATAAATACAACAAATTAATTTAATACAATTTGATATTCAATCTTGACATTATGATTGTAAATGCATTTCAGAATTTGAATACTCTTTTGTTATAACTTACCACTTAGCGCCGTTTTTGCTTTGGTGAAACAAAAAAAAAATGAACCAATGCTTTTTTTCCCCAGGCGAAATAAAAAAAAATACTACGTTAATTTGGTGTCTAAAATGCATGATAGATCGTAATGAAAAATGTCCTTTTGCAGCCAAAATCGGTACTCGAAAATATTTTCTATGCTATTCAACTAAATGCATTATAAACCGTATTTTGTAAGCATATGAGAAAGATGAGGGGAGAATACTCTCTCTAATCCTTTGTATTATGATATATTTTCTCATGTCCAAGCCTCCTAGAAAAATTCTGCTGGAAAGAATATTTTTTTTTACTGATTTAATGTGCCATCAGTATAATGAAGTAAAAATTGCGGTTCTTGAAAAGTAATGCTATCATTAACTTAACGATATACGTTGATGATGGTTATCTTTGGCTATAAAATATAAACCATCCTTAACTGCAGTAGTTTTTCATGGATGACCTTTTAATCATGATAAAATTTCACATAAATTGATAGACGAATATATATTCCATAGAAACCGATAAATTGGTGAACAGTTTCGAATCTTTCCTTTACACTTCTCATAACCCAATCCTTTCACTTTCCTTTTGTTGTGACAGAAGTTAAAGGTGACTATACAGCGACTATATGTTATGTTATCAACTATGGTTTCATATAAAATCGAGAAACAGATTCTGAGGTTTTGCGCACACATTCCGATTTTAACAGAGAAATAATTAGAGACCAAATTTCACATAAATGATTCGTGGCATGAAGTACATTTGTAACAGTTAGGCGATACACACATATCTTCCACAACGCAGCTGTATTGAACAAATCAGTAACGACAGTTTTGCTTAACAATTTCTCCAAAGATCGGAATAGAACCGAATCCCTTTTAATTGTAAGCAATAGTGTGATGACTGAGGAATGCCCTGAGTGTCAGTCTTGGGAGGGCATGGAGACGATGCATTAGTTATTTATGCAACCTGTTAAAGCAAAATATGTCTAAAGGGCAAAAAATTAATCCTATGCTCGGGGACAATTTGCAAATGTTATACAACCAGTGAAGATAAAGGGTGAAAATATAATCTCACATCCCAACGCCACTTAATCGCGTTACACCATTACGTGTACACAGTGTATGAATCCAAAACAATCTGAAGCGGGAGTGAATTACAATGATAGTTGTTGGGTAATGCACATATATATCCAAAAATAATCTTCCGACACCGGAAAAGCATAGAACAAATTAGTAGCAACAAAAGGCAATCGAATGTGAAAGTCGGGCCTTATAAATCAGTGACGTTGCGGCAGGGAGCAAGGGTGTCTTATGGACGCTATGGAGACAAAAAGTTAGTGGGTTTTGTCAGTTTTTAAAACCATTTGTAACCATGAGCAGAAAGTTATTTCATACCTCGGACATCATTTAAGCCACTTAGGGAAACCAAAGTAAAAAAAAATGTCATATTGTCCTTCTTGTGTCCCTTATCTTCACTTATGGATGGTCTGCAACGATTCATCTTTCTCATGAACTACTGAATATTTCAATGAGGTCAAAGGATTAAATTTTATACTGTTCAATGTATAATGTTTCATTTTTATAATGTTCAATGTTCAAAATGTTTCATTTTTATTAACTGGTAAGCTTTTCACCTGATTTGCTGATACATCTTATTAACAAATCAACCTATCCTTTTATATTTTTTTCTTTTGTACTTTATTTTCTCTTATGAAAGAAAAGGAAACAGGTATTTGTGCGTGAAATATGAAGTAAATATATGAAGGCTTTCCTAGACATATATGCATTAAACTTTTTACTAAACTACTTGTTAAGAAAATGATAATACACCAAATTGACACTCAGAAAGTCAAAACATCCAGTTAGAAGTAATTACATTATTTTGCCTCCAAAGAACAATTTACAGAGTGAAATGAAATATATATTTAAATATAACATCTTAAACGCAATATGAAATTACCCTTAACCACATTGTGCTCTTATAAAATTCATCAAGTAAATAAAAACTAAATAAAAGTGTATGTAGGGAAAAATTTATATCATAATTTTCTATTTCATTCATGTGTTAATGGAAAAATCACAGAATAATACTGCGAAACAAATATGAACAATTTTACAGTCTCCCAAAACGCAATGACAAATATTTTGATGTTCATAGGCTTATGAGTGTGTGTGTGTGTAGCATGGTCATTATATCAAATAGATTATTATGAAGATGAAAAGTACAATTTTGATTGGCATAATATAATTTAATTTGCTATATAATTGCACAGAAAGCTTTTCAAATTTTGTTAACAATATTCTGCAAATATTGAAAAAAAATGTAAAGAAAGTGTTTCTTGTACCTAACAAAATTATAAATAGATCACTTGATAAGAAAATTTCAAAAAGTTAAGAGTTAGGACGAATTAATAATAGCTATAATAACTATTAATAATAATTATTCAATAATAATTGTATAGAAACAATTGTTTAACAGGATTATGAATAGCAACAAAAAAAACTTACGATTAATTAAATCTGAATCTTCTGATTGAAATTTTGAAATAATTATTCTGATTACTGAAAATTTGAGTGCTTTTGGAGATTCATTAAATTTCGGGAAGAGAAAGGCCGTTGCCATGGCTTTTATTATAAATTTTTAATATTTATCCACTCAAAAATGCTTAAATCATCTTATTTTACATTTGCATCAATAACAGAATTTTAACTTAAGTATGTCTGATGAGATAATATGTTGCTAACGCAAAATAAATAAAATTTGCAAGAAAAAAAAATTAGATGTATTCGAATTTTTTTAAAAATGCAATGAAAAGATAAAAATTATTTATTAATATTTTAGTTTACCAAAAATTAAAACAGAGAGCATATAATTTCGGAAATTGCTTTAGAGTTAACGTTTTTTCTGCCTTAAACCATTCAAATAAATCAGTTGCGGATTGGACATGACGTTAAAGTCATAGGCCAGACATAACACAGGAAGTCATATTTACATGGGTCCCCCCCCCCGTAAGATACGCTGAAAATTCTGTCATTAAATTAACTCTAGGCATTTGACTTGTATAAGGGGATCATGAATTAACTTCAGTAGGAATTTTTAATAATAATCTGATTTCATAAATAAAAGTTGAAATATTATCAAATATTCATCCTAAAAGTGCCAACGTTTACATTTCTTATCAAATCAACTACTAAATTAAGATGAGTAAAAATGATGTAACATTGAAAGTGATTTATCAATATAATTCGAAACTTCTGGTGTATTTTGGATCAAGGAAAAAATACTCTTTAACATAACTAAAAACATCTTGCAGTAAAAGGCTAAATGTTATATTTCCTAAAAACTGTAATTATCCTGGTTTGAGTATATTGTTAAAAACCTGTAATGTTGCTTTCCATCACAATTAGTTCAATTACTGGAAAGACCGTTTTACGATCAGCTCTGTTGAATGCCGATCGTGTGCCGCATCAGTAATCTTAGAGCTTGGTGACAAACTTGGTAATAATTTGGTGACATAATAGATATTGCTGGAAACTTCGAGAATTTTAACAATTCATCCAATAGGAACTAAGATACGCCTGATTGGTCCAGAACCTTTTCGGCCCACCTCCAGAGAACTATAAAAGTCCAGCAGTCTCAAGCTGCAATCAGCCTTAGTCAGTTGAAGTCGTGAGACGAGTCGTCGAGAGGATAACGAAGCAACGACAGAATAGTCCAGCTTTGTATGGAGCTCAAGCGATTGCTAAATTGAGCTGTGTGCCGAGTCCTGGCGTTTATTTTAGAAGCAGCATCGTGTCGTGAAGGGAGTAGCCAGTTTTGTAATAGTGAGTCAGCAGTTGGATACAGCTAAAGCGAACAGACAGTGGAGAATTGCAGACGTTTGGAGAGGCCGTAGAATGAAGCTACGTAAAATCGCTCCTTCTGCTGAATTCTGTCTGACCGTTTTGTGTGCTGTGATCTATTACTACTTGTGGGCTACTGTTTGCTGCCGTGTGCTGTCCTGTGTTCGTCTTGGTTGTATATTTGTCGTCTTTATATTAGTGTCTTCGTGTTAAATAAATGTCATCGTCTTTCGTTATTGTAGTCTGCTGATTGTTTTCACACCATAAATCAACTATAAGCGAACCTGGACAGCTTTACGGATTTAATAGAGGATTGTGAAGTAATCCGTAACAATATTCCTTCAAAATTGTAAGGCTTTCCATATTTCTGAATGTTTTATATCATGCAATTTACAATTTTTTACAATATTTTGAGCTTTGAAAAGTTTTATCCCTTTTTTTAAGATCATGTAATAAATTTTTTAAATATCGGCAAAAATTGTAAATATTTGTTTTCACTCTTCTAAAACGTTGTCTCTTTCTGAATTCTTAAGTAATTTTCTTGCTTTCAATTAGTTTACATTTAATTGATGATAATTTTCTTCATATGCTTTCAACTAAATCTCTGAAATTACTATCGCATAAAAACAATTTTATTCCAATTTAAAATTTCAGAAATTATCTGTTCGGTGATATAAAGTTAGTATTTAAATTATCTGTAATTTTAAAAAACTTTTGGATGAGGGCATGACAATTTTGCATGACTTTGGCGGTTTTTATCATTAGAAATTTTATGCAAACTTTATTGCTTCATCAAGTTTCTCAATCACTTTTTGTTGATAATTATATATCAGATACGATAGCTAACTCGTAACTTTTTTAATCAAGGATTTTATTTTGCAGTTCAGCTCAGAAAACAAAAGCATACTTATTTATGAATAAAGAAGTTACTTAGAAACGAATAACATGCGAATTTTAGCTTTCCTCTTCTTTCACTTTGTAAGATTTTACGCTTCAAATAAATTTATTTCGGAATTAGATTTTCCATGTGGTATTTATCAAGTGTGCATGAATTATTTAGAAAATTTTGAATCTTAAAGCTATAGATATTTTTAACTATGCATTTCATTAGAAACTGTTCACTCTTCTTATTTAAAGATGCCTATATAGCTATAAATTTGCTGTTCACAAATGTGATATAACTCAAAGATTTAATATGTAACTTTTAATCACCAAAGAAATGTAGTTATTCTAATAACTATTTGAATCGTATGTCCCTTCAATGGTAAAAAAAATTAATAAATTGGATATATATCTTTTGTTTTATGGTCATTTATATTTCGGAATCATTTTTAGGCTTGTTATGTATTTTTTTAATGTAAATAAGTGAGTTAAATTAAACTATGATTTTTTTTCTAGATATATGCATTTGTGCATTTCATAAAATGATAATTTTGCTTAGGAGGAAGCCTCTGAAGCTATTAGTTTATTATTCAGTTGAAATATAACTTAAATATGATTATAATTACAATTAGGCCCCGTATAATGAGTGATTTGCATTGCGAACAAAACAAACGGGAAAAAATCGACTCGCTTAGAGAGCGATGTTTCTCAGGGTGCATGGTGATGAAACATCATGACGTCATATGCTTGTATCAGTCTATTCTGAGGCCTTGTTTCATAAGAACCCTTATATGAAAAGGAAAGTGGTTTTTGCCAAATAGCGTTGTCGATTGTGACTCCGAAATGTTTCAGCAAGTGCCTATGCAGCCTTAATCGACAAGATTGGATGTCTAGTCAAGATTGTGAGCAAAAAAATAGCGGAAGTGATATTACAAGGAGAGGAGGAGATAAAAGATTTAACAAAGCAACAACATTAAAGTGAAATAAGTGAAATGCCGAAAACATGGGAAGATATTTAGAATCATCGCCTTAATAAGGCAGTTGCTGTGCGCCCTATATATTCATTTAATGGCAATATTGCGTCAAATTTTTGCCAAATTTAGCCAAAAGTAAATGACTTTAGACAATTTTCTTGTGGAAAAAGCATATTAATGATTACATTATTATATATTTGCTTGAGGAATTTTTCGGAATGGAATTCATTTTCCTATTGATTCCTATAAAATAGTGTTTTTTTTTTTTTTTTTTTTTTTTCGTTTAACAAGTATTTCAGATTACAATCAAAATTCAGGAACGAATAATGATCACTAAGCGATTTTCCTCTGTAGTTATCTAATGTCAAATTATTGTAATTTCATATTGATTTAAATGATAAATATTCTTAATTTTCGTTTTTTTAAAAATCATTGTATTTAATTTTTTAACTACTAAATATAAATCCTAACTTATTAACTTAATTAGATGCAAAAAAGTCAGAACGTTTCCATTTTGTCATGCATCTACATGTAGTTTAACTAGTTATGCATTTTTTGTCTCCTGACTCTTTTTTAATATTTTCACATTTGATTCCATTTGGATTGTCAAAATTAACGCTTTAAGAATACCAAAAAATATGTAAGTTCAGTAATCAGTTTAATTAAAGATGAATAACTTTAAAAAATTAACGTTAGTTTATAGAAAATAATTATTTTTGAACCTGAGACTCATCGAGTCATTCTTATTCATTGGCCAATGTGTTTCTGAGAGTTTGTTGGATTATAGATGCCTGGCTCTTTAGGAAAATCGCGCACTTCTACGTTTAATTACGAATTGTTCTAATAATATAATAAGCTTTTACAAAAAAATGCGAAATCAAGTTTTTTATAAAACAAGAATTGCTCACAAAGAGCTTGCAGTAGGTAAACGTATTTAAAAAATTGGAGCATTTATATTATACATGAATAGTGCGAAAGGGTTGTTTTCCTTGATCGACCCATATTTTATTGAATATTTCAAAATTAAATTCAATGAGATAATATTTGCTCAATTTAAAATTTATGTCCATTTACTAAAGCTGGATTTTTGGGGTCGACTTTTCGTCAAACGTAATTCTGACAATTTTTTATTCCAACCCTCAAAGCCATTTGCTACCTATTCTTATTGTAATCCAAAAGGTCTGACTTCTGGCGTGTGTTTGCATGATTGGCATAGTTTTAGTATACTCTGCGAAAAACTAATCATAATACTTTCTATTATGTTTATCTACAGACTATTTTGGCTTTTTATTCCTTGATAAAATGAGGAAAATTGAAAAATCTGCCTAAGATTTAAACACCGTTAGTATCTTATTGGGATTAAAACCTAAAATGGGATATTATATTATTAAATAAATCAGCAGAAATTTGAGGACATAGATAATTTTTTTTGTTGAAAACATTAAAAGCGTTAATCATTATCTTAGAAAATTTAAAATTTAAAAATTATTAGAGTCAGATTTGCTTTCAGATTTAATCTTTCAATAAGATATGTTATGACTCGCACCAAAATAATGAAAGGAAAGGAATATCTTTCTTTACCAAATACATTTTTACTTTTAGACTCTGTTGCATGATTTTATTTATAAATAGATCATAAGAGGTAAAGCCGATTTCACATCTCGACTAACCTAAAGGTGAGCGTTTTAACTTCCTCTAATCGAATCCTAACTTAGCACGTGGAAAATCTGACGATTATTTACATCAGATTTTTTATCATCAAAGTTAGATTTATAGGAAACAGCACCGTCTATTTAAAATCTATTATCTAAATGTTAAAGTTCAAGCTTCTGCTTTAAAAAATTTTTAGCATTTTGGGAAAGTATGTTGAACCTGCTTTTGTCAAAATGATTAAAATGTATTCGAAATATTTAATTTTGCATTTAAGTTTTTCAGTACTTAGATAACATTTCGTATATAACCATTTTCTGAAAATGTATTACTTTAGATAGTAAATAGATTATTTTATATAACTTCCTATACCTCTAAAGATTTACTTTAAGCAGGCACATCTCTTAAAAATATCTTTTATTTTGCTTCCAAATAATCTTTTTTTTTCCTTCCATATATCTTTATATTATCAGGATGTTTAGAAATTCATATTAGAAAAATTTGAATATCTTATTGACTAACAAAAGTATTTTAACATTTTGACCATTTGTCATAAAATATTTGTATTTATTAATTTGTTTAGAAAATTTAAATGCAGTTATGTTGGATAATAGTGTTTAAACTGCAGTTTGAATTTGATAGTAAATTAAGGTTAAAAAGTTCTCATAAATTGTAATTAATTTCCTGTCTTTATTAAAACCATATTTAACCAATTTTCTCTTCTTTTTTTTTTAATGTTAAGAAGGGAAATTTTGTTCTAGAATTTTGCTCACCTGAAGTAGGATATTATGTTTAAAATCTGTTTTCAACTCAAGCTCTTTGAAGTAAGAAATTTTTATCTCATTTGTCCAATTTTGTTCAGTAAAATATTTTTACCCAATATTTACAATATGGTAATAAATATTTGTTTTCTTATCTAATTACAAAGTTTTTTTGTTTGTTTAATTTTGTAATTATAATGATTCATTCTTAAATTAGACATTATAGTTTTTTAAAAAAAGAAATTGCCATTTCTCATAGAATTTAATATTTGGCATTTCTGATATTAGACATCTTTTTATGATCTTTTTTTGGAAATTCAGTATCATTTTGCTTTTCAAAGCATTATATTATTCTTTCATGCAATGTAAATGATGACATAGGTTTTTCTATGTATAAAATTTTTTTAACCTGTTAAGTATTTTCTGTTAAATTTGTATGGCAAGAATACTTAACCTTAATGAATTAATATTAAAATATTTTAATTTTGGAAGCATATATAGATATTAGTTGATCATTTTCACATTCATTTCAATTTTCATATAATTTATATTTTCCAGTCATGATAAGTGATAATAAAGAAGTATTTAAATTTATATATTAATAATTTAACAGATTGAAAATCCAATATTCCAAAGGAACAAGCATGTTACAAAAATAGATTTGTTGAAAGATTGTTTGATGTTTAGCCACATATCAGTTTATTATGGAAATTAACTTAATTGTATGCCTTTTACTGATATTATTTCAAAAATTTATATATATTCAATTATGAGGAAGAAATATGACTAATTTCTGTACTATTTTGGTATGTTTATAATAATTTAATAGTCTTATGCACCATGCTGCTGCTTTTCCTCTACAAATACGATAAGTAATAAAATCATGAATCTAATTTGCTTTCATTTTGATATTCACTTTTCAACAAATTATTATATTTGCAGAAAAATTCAAATTCAATAATTCTTTGAATTATTACTTTTTTTAGTTGCTAATGGTACTTTTTGTTTAATTTGGGTAGCATTTGTCAGAAAACATATATGTAGACACAAAATGTCTGTTACAATAAAATAAAAACCACCAAAATATATTCAAATTTGCAAATACAACAATTTTATTTTGAAAAATAAGGTTTAGGGATTGAAATCTGCTTTTCAGTATGATCACCAGGGATTTGTTCATTGCAGTGGATAGCAAAAAGATTGATAATTTAAATAGCCTGTTTTTTACTTGTGCATATTGGCATTTAATGCCTTAATATAGTTCTTGGCTGTTCCATAGAATACTTTTTCCCTCTTTTTTTTATTTGCTTGTCTTTGAAAAGTAAATAGTTTAAGGCTTGTGCAAATGAACTTGTCATGGTCTCAATTATTATAAATGATTTTTTTTTAGTTTATTGATTTTATTTTTCAATTTCTTCTTCAATTCTTTAACGATGTATACTAAGCTTTTCATAACTTTAAGATAGTCTGTAAAGACAATTACTTTCAGATACTTTATATTCAGATATTTTCAGCTATTGTAAAAAGATATTTTAATGTGGAAGATTTTAATTTTGTTTTAAATGAGAGAGACAAGATATATACTTCTTTAGATTATACTTTGATTACAGGTTTCTAATATTTCAGACATTTATCATACAAAATTACATGGCTATCGTAAAGATAGGTACATTCCAGTAACGGTTACTAAAAATTTTCCCATATGACCATTTTCTTGTTACCTGGAAAATCTTTTTTGAAATTGCTGTTTCTGTTACTATAGTACTTGAAATTATATTCAAATGTTTTATGTATCTACTATTAGCAACTGAAAATAGGAGTTGGAATTTTTATTTTTCTCTATGATAAAAATACTATTGAAATATTGATAGTTATTTTATTTTTGAATGTTAAATGTTATTATTTTGGGACATAACTTTTGTAATCTCATGTTATATTGGTTATATATATTGACCCTATGTTTTCAGAATATCTAATAGATATTTAGTGTAATACATTCAATTTTTTTTTTTTTTTAGAAATTGCTTTCCTAATATGGCAAGCTATATAATTTTAACTGCTAAACAAAATGAAAATTAAATTTTTATAAAGCAATACTTTGCCTTTTCTCTTTATCCATGCTGACACCTATTTTGTAATTTTAATTGTTGACAAACATTTCACAAACTGGTATGGTATTAACTAATGAATGCAACTAAAAGATTATTAAATTCATTAAAAGCTCTTGATTGTTATCTCAAATAATAATGTCTTAACTTTAAAGTTTTTCTATTATTATTATTAAAATATCTTTTATCCATTTTGTAATATGGTAGTTTGGTTATTCTGAAAAGATTTATTGACATTATTATGATTTTTTAAAAGCTAATTTAGATATTTATTTATTTTGGTTGTAGGTTTTTATACTTAAAATTTTTATAAATATAGAAGTATGTATATTTAATGTATTTAACTTGACTAATTTTCAGAAATTTAGCTCATGCAAGATACATGACAATTCTCTCAAATTCTTTTTAAAAAGTGTTTTTGAAATCTAAATCTGTTTATAAGTAAAATATCACTTATTTTATAAATTCCACCTTCATAACTATATGAAATAAGAAATGATGATTTATTTTATTTCTTTCAAACAAGTTAGACCAGTGAAAGTTTTTAGAATATCTGATGCATAAATGTCAGGAATTTTTTATTTCTTTCAGATATAAACTTTAATAATAGAACTTTAAAGAAAGTTTCTTGAGACAACGGAGGACAAAATAATTACTTAAAATGTGTTTGAAATTAGGAAAACTTGAAAGCATTATTTTCAAGGGCTAATTAATGCATTTATTTTTTCAGTTACATTTTTATTTTTAAAAAGTATCTGCAAAATACATTAAAATTTTTAAATAGCAAATGGAATATCTTTATAATATAAAATTATATTGGATTTTTATCTTATGGAAACTTTGTGCATCAAAATTAGACATTTCCAACATAGAAGCAAAAAAGTATAAACTATTTTCTAGAATTTTATGTAAAATGAGCTAATTCTTAAAAAAATAATAATAAATAAATAAATAAAAGCATGTTATTTTTTATGTATCAGTATCATGATGTAATGAAAAAGAAGTGTTACTTTTCCAAATGATTTATGATTTTCACAGCTAATTCTAAAAAAATTATGCAAAAACTAAGAGTTGCCTTGTTATTGCAGAAGGGGAAATTGATTCTGCTTAATGTAGAGATTCAGTTTCAATTATAAAAATTATGCACTGTGAAAGTTTTTTTAATTTTGTATGATAAAATAAAGAAACTAAGGATCTGTAAATAAAAAGACGTAATAATAATTTGTAAATAAAAGACATAGTTGCAGATCTTTTGTTCAAATTGCATGTGTTTCATTTAATTTATGTTAAAAATTAATTTTATTTTAATTTGTATAATGTTTCACAAAAGTAAACATAGTAATATGAGTTAAACTGTGTTTAAATAAACAAAAAAATTTAAAAAGACAAAATTCAAAATAAGAAACCATAAGAATACACAATTTTGATCTTTAAAAAAGATTATTTTTGAAAAATGTGCAATAACAAAATCAAACAATTAAAAAGCATAAATATAAACCTTTAAATTTGAATTCATATTTTGCTTTTTAAAAATACTCCAAGTTGTTTAAGTGACCTAGAAATAATTAAATGTGTAACCCACATATGCACTTAACCCATTTAACATAGTTATTAGATTCCTAACAAATGTTGCCTTATGCGATTTTATATTATGTAAAACAACATATTAATACAAAAAAGGGATTAAACTGCCGACATTAAGTAGAAATATTTATTATATTTTAATCATAAGCAGTGAATTTTTTTAAATAATTTTTAGAAATATCTTTTCTTTATTCATCATTACTAAGTATCACTAAACTGATATTTCATTTCTAAGATCTAAGATTCTCCCTCTTTTTATCTTCTGCAACATCCTAGCTTCTATTCATTATGTAAAATATTATTTTAAATTGCTTATTTTTGACTGAGAATTCTTAACAAATTATGTTGTATGATGCAAAGTATTTGTGAAATTCTTTTCAACTTTTTGCTTTTTTTACTGAAAAAATCTTCATCTTGTATATTATTATTGAACAAATAACACTACCTATATAACTTTTTAAAATTTTACTGGAGGGAAAGAGAATGAAATTATTACAACTAATATCAACTGTGGTGGATTGCTCTCCCCCCTTCCCCTCTCACACATACTCATTCAATTACATCAGTATGTACTTTTTCATGTTCTTACCAGTTAAAATTAGCTCTTTGAAATTATGCAATATAATGTATTGTTTGAATTTATTAAAATTACAAATAATGATAAATGGCCTTACATAGAATGAAAGTTGTTAAATTACTATAGTGCCCTATGTTGTTGTGCTATGCTTTATTATAGAACTAATTTTTTTAAAAAATTGTAGATAAATCCTGATAAATTATTAAATCCTGAATAAGGAATAATTTTTTAAATAAAGAAGAATTGCTCTTTATTTAAAAAAATATATATATAAGTAGTGGTAATAGGTTTGAATAGATGATACATTGTTCTTGTATCTAAAAGAATTGAAATTATCAAAATATTTGTTTATATAGAATTAGTGTGTTTATACATAATTTTTAAATGTTTGGCTACCATTCAAAATTACTAATTAGATTTTCTTGATTAAATTATTTTTTATGCATATTGTAATATTGTAAGCTGTTTGTAAACCTGGCTATTTCCCCTCCCCTTCTTAATTTACTAATGGCTTGTTGCTAAAATTTCAAATATTGATAAATACAAAACACAGACAGCCATCTCATGTATCCTTTATGATATTTTCTTAACATTTTAATAACATTTTTTTGTCCTCTATTAGAAATAAAATATGTTTTTATAATGCTTTGTTAAAAAGGCAGTTATTATTGTATTTTTTCAACTGTGTTTATGGACATTTTTGAATTGCAATTAATTTATTTGATTTGATGAAATAACTAATGTCATTTGTCTTTTCTCTTGCAGCTCTTTGGTATATTGGCTGTTTGACATTGAAATTGAAGCTGTTTATCCCTTGGCCAGATAATTATAGTTTTCAAGATGAGTATGTATATATATCCTACATTCTGAAGGGGAGGGGGAATAACTGCCTATTTCTAATATTCCTAATAGTAATGTGCATAAATATGTACCTTAAGTTTTACTGCTTGAACTAAATAATGTCTGTATTTTTTAGTGAAATAATAATATTTTTCGACAGCTTTAAAATTATTGATTTCGTATCGCTTAGTCAATCAGTTTCTGTCAAAAACTTGTTATTTTAATATTATAAAAAGATTGACATTTAAAGTGATTGAATTGAGCTTTTTGAATTTAAATATATCTTTAAAATCATTACAATATTTTACTCATGTATATTTAAAAGAAATATGCATATAAATATAAATTATCTTTTTTTAAATTAAACATGAAAATGAAGAAAAAAAGCCAGTTTCATTACTCTTTTGAGTAAATTGTATATATAAATAAATGCTTTTCATAAAATATAAGTAATTGCTAGTATGCTTTGTCTTTTTTTTTATTATAGTATTTATTTAATTCATTTCTCTCCCCCTTTCCTTTATTGTATCAGTTTAGTAAGATTCAAAATCATGTTAATTTCATTGTCTATACATTTATATGCAGTGAGAACCTGTGAAATTAATATGGTAAATATATATACACACATGTACAAGAATGTGAAGTTCGAGAATTGTAATGAAGATTTATTTAATAAAAGAAAAAGTCTATTCTTCCTGAAAAATTGAAATTCATTACTTTAGTAGCTAATGTTAAAAAAAAAAAACTGATAGTAAGATTATTTCTTGTTTTTTTCTGTGTAAAAAGGGGAAGTCTTTCTTGAATTTTTTACTAAGCAGTGATAATTGTGAGGACTTTTGTTCTTATTTTGAGCATAGATTGTGTGTGTATTTTGGTGCAATATGCCCATTCTCTGCCTTGTGAAGTTATAGTTTGGGATTTTTATTTCAGATAGAGCTAAAAAACATTTTTTAACTGAAAATATTATAATTTTTTTTTCTGAAATAAATGCATATAATCAATCATTATTCGGTATTCTGATTAATTACATCACTAAACAATATAAAAAAAACCATAGTAATTCACAGAATTAATTTTAAGGAGATGGAATTAATAATGTATTGATTATACATCTTAAATATGACACAACTTAATTACTTGTAGGGCTTGCTTCACAATTGTGTGAAGTTCTTTTTACTATATAATTTAAAGTTTAATAATTTTCACTGTATCATAGTAGTGATATAAAAATACCCCACATAGTGAAAAAAAAATTGCACGAACTTCTCTACTATTAAAACATTTGTAATATATTTAAACATATGACTGAGAAAAGATTATACAGTTACAAAAATATTTATTTGATTTTTAACACATTATGATAAAAATATATAAAACAGATAAATAAAAACTATTTTATATAGAACTTCTAAGATACTTTCAACAGTGTTTTAAGAATTATTTAAATAAGAATTTAATAAAAGGTACTTAATAGTTATATTCAAATGTGCAAATTCATATCCTTTATGAATTTTCATTATCTATTCTATCTCTTCCTTTGATTTAGTTTAAATGAAATGTCTCAAGAATAATTCATATAATATTTCACATATTTATATAGTATCATGATTCAATCCTGCTTGTTCAAAAATAATTAAATGGAAAAAGGTAATTATTCTATGCAAAAGTTGGCATTTTTGTAACATAAAGGGAGAATATCATTAACTGTTATTACACAGATTGGAAATCAGCTGTTGAACCATGAGTGGTATAATAATAATAATATATAAATTACATATATAATTGTATACCTGTATATAATTAAAAACTAATTAATAAAATCATTACAAACACACATACACACACACACACACATATTATTATTTGTGTAACCATAAACAGTATTTTTGAATAATTCAGTACCTGCTTTGAAATAATTTTAAATTATTTTAATGTTGGAGAAATAAATTTATTAAAAAAATTCTGACTGTTAATTCTTAATTTTAAATCTATGGATTATGCTTTCTTGAATAATATTTTTTGTAAAAATTTTGTGTTTAAATAATAATTCCATGATAGATTTATAATTCTAATTGTAACATTATATTGCTGATTTCAATGCATTGTGTATTTTCCATCATCTTAGATGAACAAGAAGCTGTTACAGAAGAGGTGCAGCAGTTTGATATGAATAAATCTATAAAAGATTTCTTGCAAAATTTAAAGAAGAAAAATATTAAATTCTCAAGTGAAATAGCTAGTGAAACTATTAAACTTCTGGAGCGAGTTGTTACAAACTCTGAATGGGAAACTGCAAAGGATTTAATGAAGATTATCAGAGATACTGGCAAGACATTGACTCGGCATTTTTATGTCCACACTGTTGTAGGCAATATGGTAAAAAGAACTTTGAAGATTATTCGGGATGAATATCTTAATGCTGTGTATGGTAAAATTGAAGATTATGATGTCCAAGAATCGTTACAAAAGATGGTTAGTGCCCAAGAAGATGAAGAAATGGATTATAGTGAAAAAGTAAGTTCATTAAAGAAATCTATTTCAGCAAATCTCAGAGAATTGATGGAGGAATGTGAAAGGAGTCCTGAAGTCATTGCCATGCAATCGGAAGAACATATTCACTCTGATGAAGTGATATTGACTTTTGGGTATTCAAGAACAGTTGAGAGATTTCTCAAGGCTGCTGCAAAACGGATTTGTAATGTTATAGTTGTTCAGGGTGGAAGAAAATTAGGAATTTTGGAAATGGCTAAACGTCTCATGGAAAGTGGTATTAAAGTTACCCTTATTTCAAGTGCATGCATGTTACCTATCATGCCTCATGTGAATAAAGTTATTGTTGGAGCTCATTGTGTTATGGGAAATGGCGGACTAAAAGCAGTCTGTGGTGTACACCCTCTTGCGCTTGCTGCTGAACATCATTCTGTTCCATTTTATGTTTTAGCTCCTGTATTTAAACTAACTCCACAGTATGTATCTTCCTCTGATCAAGAGGGCTTTAACCATAATTTACCACCAGAAGAACTTCTTTCATTTGAAGATATTGATTTGTTTAGAGGGGTTGAAGTTGTTAATCCTGCATATGACTATGTTCCACCTGATAAAATTACTCTGATTATTTTTAATACTGGTGGTAACTCACCTTCTTATGCTTACAGACCTTTGAAAGAACTGTACCATCCTGATGATCATGAGCTTTAATTTTTGAAAGCATTTATTAATCATTATATTATGATAGATTTATATTTATATAATTTTTAAGGATTTTCAGTATGTAAATGATAAATAATTAAAATATTATGTAAAAGCTGTACTTTTTATATTGTTTAATATTTAACCATTTAATCTCATTAAAATTTTAAAAACTCCACACTTGGGAGAAATGAAGTTCCACATATAAACACTATGTCTTTTCATATTGAAGTGGGAACTAATACTTGAAAGGGACACATCAATTGCGGGGAAGGGCAAAATTTTAGTGTTCATTTTGATTTATGTACTGTTAAAACAGTGTAAACTAAAAAGCTCATAAGTATTTGCTGAATTTTTATAAATTGCTTTCATAGATTGAACTACAAACTAAGTCTAAACCTCGCATTAATAAATAAATTGTTTTACATTATTTCATTTTTAAATGCATTAATTTTATAGCTCTTATTAATACATTGTAGCATCTGATAAAATGTTCAAAAATTCCATTATCTTTTGAAATTATTTTGCTATATGATTGATTCTTAGTTTAATTTCATTTTGATATTTTGTTTTAATATAGAAATTTAATAGTTAACTTACCAAAAAATCCTAACCTATGTATCAAAAATAATTATATATTTATAATTTCTTCCCTCATTTTTGCTCTTCCTTTGCAGTTGTTGTTTAGTACGTTGCAAGTAATAAATATTTTTGATTGCTTAAAAATATTTTCATCTTCATTCTGAAATATGCCATCATGACATTGCTTTTAATAATTATCGCATATCATGGAACGAAGCAAAATAATTCTGCCTTCATTTAGAACGAAATTTAGAAGCCCTAAAATGTAATGTAAATGTAAAATTTATATTATTAGTAAGTAAGTGTGTATCACATCTATGTAATACTAGTAAAAAGAATGCAGTACAATGCTATTTAAATATCCGAAAAAAATATTTACTCCTTTGCATCGGAATCTGTTTTTGCTCATAGGTCGCGGTGCCTGATGGTAAGGTCTTGGTTTCGGAACCGAAGGGTTTCTGGTTCGAGACCCGAGGAACCGTCGTGTAAGCGGGTTTGGCGTACGCTAAAACCGTCGGGGCCAAACGCCCCATCCACGTTGGTGTGGTGTGGAAGTTTGGAGAGGAGTACTCGTCATCTGACCGCGATTCAAAATTACGTGGCCCGTTCCAAAATAGCGTTAGTATTACTTAAAAAAACGAGACTTTAATATAACTAAACTAATCAGACCGTTTTTGCTCATGTGACATGCATCAAATGCGCCGAGTTTTGAAAATTTAATTTAGGCTAATTGATATATCCAGCATTGCTTGGATTTTAAGAACTTTTATGTATAATTTTATTATAAAAACTGATTTTGTATCAGTCAAGGGATCCTTTTATTATATCTAATTGATTGACTGTCCTTGATCACTTGTAAATGAAGGGCATATCAGTTCTTTTAGATAGTGTTTAATTACTATTTTAACCCATTTTTTAAAAAATCCAAAAGATATGAACAGAAATTTCAACAACAACAAAAAAAAAAAAGTGCGATAGAGTAGATCATAGTCTTACTGTTACTGTATTTTAAAATCGTGTTCGTTGAATTAAAAAATAATAATAATAAAAATTGAAGATAAGATTGCACAGAAAGGAATTTCATTCGCCGAAAAATAAAATTTCCAATTTTAAGACAAAATTTAAATATTTCTAGTAAAATAATTTTTCTGAAGTTAATGCATAAAAAAAAGGCAAAATTTCACTTAATTTCGAATTCAATGTTTAATTGACTTTCCTCAGTTTCTTACTTTCATAAGTTGTCTGTCTCTTGCCCAAAAGAATTAATGCTCAAACTTTGGTTGAAATCGGCCCAGTCTCTTAAGAGAAGATGTGGAACATACATATATAACTTAAATAGCCACCCTGACTTTTATTTATTTTTAGACAAGTAATATAACGACTTGGTTTGAAGCAACACAAGAATTGTTTTGGGACAAACCTTTTAATTTTGAAAGAGGATGACACTGGAATTGGCACTTTCACTGCAAACCTCTGCATCTTACCATCAAGAGGATGTCAGATTGAACGTGCAACAGGCATACGTACATAACGGATCTGTAATGGATTCGAGTTTAGAACCTGGAACTCTCTGTAGCAGAAAAATTGTGACTGTTTTACCGCGCTCTATTTAAATTTCCAGGAAGAAAACAGACGCACAGCACTTTCCATTGGTTAAAACAATGCAGATGCATGACATAGCTGACATGAGCTGGTTTTTTTCGTCTAGTGGCACCATGCGCTTGTTGTATATTATTTTGACATGATTATGTTTAGATTAGATACTATCTATAGATTAAAAAAATTGTTCTCAGGGACTATTGGACTTGCAGCTATCAAATATAAAACATAGTTACTTCTTAGGCAGTACACCTCGTCAAAAAAAAGAAAAAACACCTTCTAAATTTTGATTAAATTTGTAATTGACAATTAATAATAGTTTTAATGTATTTCCACAATAATTTGGAGCAAATTACCTCATGAGCCATTTTTACATCTATTTATACCAAATTTTAAAAATAAGCTTTCAGTGGTGCCAGTTTTATTTCCTGACTCTAAGTTCAAAAAGTATTAAAAGTTTATTTTACAATATTTTCATTGTTTTAGGTACTTGCTATGTTACTAAATCGATTTGCGGGTGCGCGTATTAATGTTGCTGTAATTAAAAAATAATGGAAAGAAAGGCAGACAAAACAAGCCATAGAACGTCAACACTCTGATTAGAGATTTGGATCTTTCTCTTTTTATGTCCTGTAAAATGCTGAAAGCTTTCGTGCATCTAAGCGTACTCTTCCCTTTTTTTAAAATTGGCGAAAGTGGTCTCAAAACTTTCTCGCGTGTTCCGTAATAAAGGTGAATTTGTGTCTTAGATGCGTTTTTTCCCAGCCGATTGAAACCAAAATTTGACACTACATTTGACTCCTCTGCATCCAAATCTGTTTTTACTCATGGGTCGCGGTGCCTGATGGTAAGGTCTTGGTTTCGGAACCGTAGGGTTTCTGGTTCGAGACCCGAGGAACTGTCGTGTAAGCGGGTCTGAACTACAATTCAGTCGCAAAATCACATTCAAAATTTGATGTATTTAAATCATTGCGTTTTGCAGTTATTGCGCTTACATGCATTTGAAATTACAGGCCGACAGATGTTCAATCTTTTGTTGGATTTGGCTTAAAATAAGATAGGTGTATACAATATAGATGCTCAGTCTATATACCAAATTTTATCCATTTAGCTCTCTTTGTTTTGTTGTTATCACATTAAATTATATTATCTTTGTTCGTGTTAACTTATATTGGAAAACACCCGGACAGACTTCCTTTGAATGGATTTTACTCAAAATTATATTGAAATCTACAAATTTAGTATAAAGACAACATAGCAAATTTCATCTGTCAAATTCAATGCGATTTTTAGTTATCTTTTTTTCACAGAGATAGACATTTTCAAAAAAAGGTGTTTTTCGAACTCATGGAGATTCGTTAAAATCTCAAGTCCGAAATTTCTGACCATTACAATACTTTCTCTAAACTTTGTTTACGAGAAAATTTAAAGAAAAGTAGTTTCTTCCGAAAGATTAAATCTTTTCTACTAAAATGTCTTATACATAAAATTCTCTAAGGGAAAAAAAGAATCTGCGTTGAATTCTAATTTTTAGAATTTAATGGAGTATTAAACGAATTTATCTGGGATTCTATTTTGATCTACGCGATTATATTAGATACCAGCCGCAATTTTTCCTTTTCTCGTGACGCCGAATCGCAACTGTCCTTCCTTGAAATGCTCAGATAATAAACTGCGCTTTTGTTTGTAACTGGTGCTTTTATGGAACGCTATATAGTATAAGAATTTCGAATCTTGATCAGCCATTGTGTTCTCTTTGAAAAGATTTGTCTTTGACCCTCATAATAGAATTCTTGAATTCATTTTCAAGGCAGAATGCTTTTCTTTTGGATCATTTAACTTTTCCGAAATAAAGATAAACAGGAGTAAGCGTGGCGTAATTCTTCGTCTTTTGGCGCCACTCCATGAGTTGCATCAGAATTTCATGGAGGAAGACAAAGATATTTATTTTACGTCGGAAGACAGCGTTGCGAGCGAGGTTGTTGGAACACCTTTACGCACAGATTCTACTTTAAGACAGTGACGATTCTAAGTGCGTTTACCAAGCTTAAGAAGTGTATTTAAGTTCCTAAGTCAATGCCTGAAACGCTGAAGCTTCGTTTCACAGAACAGATTCGAATACTTTAAGAAATATTATAAGTACAGCAATTAATAGTATTCCCTAAAAAAATTAGATCACTACTTTTTAATATGGTAATAAGCAGATATATTCTCTGTAAATTGTAACATCATAATGGGGAATCCTCCTTAAGGAGTAAATCAGACTTAAAACTATCGAATTGGGCACATAGTAACTGTTTAGGTAAAAGATGCCTATTAAGAAAGAATTGTCAACCTTTTAATTATATTTTAATTAAAAATTAATCAATATTTTAAAGTTTTTCCTCCTTAACTTTCGAACATAATATAGAAAAATTATTTTTACACTACTTTAAAAAAAGTATTTTAATGATGCTAGTTTTATTTCAGTACAATTTTTTTTCTCAAATTTTAATCATTTAAAAAATATTTTACAATTTTTATCACTTTTGTTACTCCACGCTTCTTTCAAATATATAAAATACATATATTTGAGTGCACTTAACTATTATAATTAAGAATAATTTTTCTTTCCCTCATATGAAGTGTGCAAAGAGAAAATATTGTAATTGTCAAAAAAAATCGTGTTCGACGAATTTCTATATTTCTGACCTTCCTGAGTGTGAAAAATACATTTTTAGAATGATATATGTCTGTCTGTGAAAACGATTACTTGAAAAAACACTTTGAGCCAGACGTATCAAATTTTGTATGTAGACTTACTGCCGAATATAATGATTTCTATTAAAATATGATCAAAATTCATTAAGAGGATATCTGTTCGACTTTCTAATATAAGTTGACACAGTAATTGCAAAACGAAGAGAGTTCGATGGGCAAAATTTATTACACAGATTTAACATTTAAAGTGTAGATACAACGATAAAATTTGGAACCAAATTCGCAAAAGGTTTGACCATTTGTTGGTCTGTACTTTCACAAGATTCTACACACTGTAACTCAAAAACGCAATGACTTAAATATATGAAATGTGGTGATTTTTGTGACTATAATTATAATTATGTGTCAAATTTTGGCTTCAATCGGTTAGAAAAAGAAGTCTAAAATATAAACTCAGTGTTCTGATATGGCGTAATAACCGCATTCTAGCGACTTTTGTAATTTTTGTTCCCCCATGGCTCAGTTAACATTACACAAGTACATTATATGGGACAGGATTACAAGGACAGTACATGAGAATGTTCCGGAGAGACCGCTTCCACTGGTTTAAAAACAATATACAGAAATACGAATTAAGCTTAGTAACTATATATTCGAATTAGAAGTTTTAATTTCTCTCATTTTTTTTTTTTCGCCCTTGGGAGACCAGTAATTGTGAGCTTTTTTTCTCATAAACTGACAGTTATGCCCAAATAATTGACTTACTTATATAGACATCGAAACTTACTACAATATTAAACATCTATCTATTTGTAGTTTCATTTTTATATACATTTAAGAAAAATAAAAATCAGGGATCGA
Source organism: Argiope aurantia (assembly GCA_026543865.1). NCBI lineage: Eukaryota > Metazoa > Arthropoda > Arachnida > Araneae > Araneidae > Argiope > Argiope aurantia. The sequence goes on from JAPMOR010024019.1 coordinate 24,198, forward strand.
TCAACATTTACATCGAAAACAATTTTTAAAAAAATTGAGGAATTTTTATTTTTGAAGCTTATATATATCAGATTGTCCCACGAACCAAAAGTTACGAAGGGCCTTCATATTTCACACATTTTATTTACCTTAATAGTTATCGGAGAATCCCCGATATACGAATAAAGCTTGGGGATACCCGATGCATTCGGAAAAAAATAATCAATTCATTTTGAAAAAGCACTAAATATATTATACGATAAATAACGTATATATCAAAAAAATTTAACTGAATTGCTTTTTAATTTATAACGGGCTTCCTGGTATTATGAAAAAAAAACATACACTAAATGATATTTGTATTATATTTTGATTTTTATATCGAAAGCAATTTTTTATTTTACTCGACGTGTACACATGTCGCAACAAAATGAAGATTTGGATTCATGTGTAAACACGTCGAATGCATTTAACTGATTAACAGAATTAAAATAATTGTTTCGTGTTTGAAAGCATGAAAAATGTCACTGATTAATAGGATTCCCTTCTGGTAAAATTCCCTGGCCAGTTTTCCAACATATTTACTGGCTTTAACGTTGAAATCAAGATGAATTTTGGACATGGTAGGATGCGTTAGCAAGAATCTTTAAGAACTTGTTTTGAAGCACTGCCAAGTTTTTGCAATGTTTTGCTGCGATTTTCCAAAATGGAACTGTTTGCGCGAGTATTGGTGGCAGGGACAAGGAGGAAATTCCTTCGAAACTCCACTTGTAACATCTTTTACCTTGACATAGACGGTAATGTTTTCTTGGCACAAAGTTGAAGGAGGCGGGGGACTGTCGCAAAATAAGAGCGCAAGATTTTGCAACATAGTATCTCATTTGAAAGAATCTGACAAATATATTTGTTTTTTTTTATTTTGCCGATGTTTTTATCCATATCGTCATTCTGGCAACGATTCAGAATATTCAATCTTGTATCGGAGTAAATATTAATTGAACTGCGAAGAAATTTACAATAAATTCGAAAACAAGATACCAGTGTAAGAACTGCCCAGAAGATTGAATTGTTTTCTTATTATTATTTTGATAATTATTAAAAATTCTTTCATTATGCATTTTAAATGTTTAAGCAATAGTATAACGATCACTGGCAAGGGTATATATATATACATACAGGTACTATGGGAATAAATGTTAGTACGTTTGATAGTTTTTCCAACCAAATGGAAAGGTTTAGGGTGTGAAAAAACAATACAATACAAAGCAAACGACTGACATTTTTAAAGTCACTGATAAAAAAGGAGCCTTTTTCATCGCAGTGGAAAAAATGATATAATCTGTATATCGGAGCTGAATAAAGTTACTGCCGACAATGACTATCCACATCAGTAAGTAATATCTAACGTTTAATTCCTAAAATTATCAAATGTAAATCTTGCATTAAATATTGATTTCATATTAACTGACGGTTTTTTAATAAGTGGAAATGAATTATTTTCAAGAACTTTAAATCACAGAAATCCATTAAAAAGAATGAACATTTAAAAGACGGGGGGGGGGGGTCTTTTTGTAACTTATAACACATTATGTTAAGTACAGATTAAATATTTCATTTAAGTGCCCATACATGCTAAGTACTTAACTGAATACAGAATCCAAGCGAGTATTCAAGTCAAATATAATATAAACAAATTTATTCAATTTTAAATGAGGAATAAGTAAAGCATTAGCAAATAACAGCAGGGATATTATTTGTGAATAAGGTGAAAGAAAAGTGAAAAATAATGAAATTTATACCTCTTAATAAGTATATTAAAAATTTTCTCTTTTCCACTTTTAGTAAAAAATTTGCCATTTAATGCCACACATCACAAACCCAGATATAAAACATATCTTATAAAATTGAAATCTATATATTTTCCAAATGTTTGTCAAGTAAAGAAAAGACCAAGATTTCGCTTTCAAAAGATTGTTTTTAATTACAAATAATCATTTACATTTATCACTGTTCACACTGAATCATTAGCAGAATAATTTCTCACACAAAAAGGTGGAAAATATTTCCCAGACCAAAGCCTTTGCTAAATAAGGATTGTTGAAACTTTGTAATAAATCAGAAGAAAATTGTAGATGTTGCATCTAGCTTCTGTTTAAGTATTCAAGATTAAAACTGGAAAATACAAGGTTTTCCTTTTTAGGAGTACTAAAACTGAAGGCTCTTAAAAAATATGTGAATCCTATAAATCCATTTGAAATAATAAAAGGATTTCTTTTATCAATGAAATGCTTATTCAAGGAAAATATAGCAATTACTCGAATACCCCAGCAAAATATCTACTCCGTTAAAGGTGATTTACTGAATACCTGGAGACAGTGTATAGTTCATTTGAGTATTTTATTCTGAATCAAAGAGAGGAACCCATTTCTTTGTACAAATCCCTTAATAGTCACTGGCTAAGTAAAGTCTTCTTTTGTACATGAAGGCATTAAAAATATAAGCTATCATTATTATTTATGAAAGAATTGATCTTATCTTTGAAAGAGCAGTTTCAGTATTATGAGTTCACAGGCTCTTAGGAATCAAGGGAATAATTTTTCAGATTCAGATAATCATTATACAGCAGGAATAATTTAATATTAACAAAATCTTGTTTTTAAAGTTTTTATTGGAAAATTTTAACCACCCATTCAAAAAGAAGTCACTAAAGCAACTACATAAATATTATTTAAAGATATATAAACATAAACTTTCAAAACCAAAACAACAGTGTAGATTTAGTGGAGTTTAACAGTAATTTTGTTTTTAAATCAAATAAGTGCACATAAATTAATAATAGCAATACTATATGATACACACATATATCAAGTTCTATACAAATAAATACATAATAGACATACTGTAATATTCATTTCTTACATTTAACAGGTTAATTTACAATTTCAAATCACACATTTCATTGTAAATTCAAATATATTAATAGCTGATATTGTTACGTTATGCAGAACATGTATTTAAGTAGCCATATATATGTATATTTTAAATTGACAACAAAGCATGAGAATATATAAGCTTTTTATAAAAATTTCTATTCAAAAGTTCAGAGAAATAGAAATAATATTTAACTTATGTAAAAAAATATATTTACCAAGAAAAATGTTGGAGCTAGGATTGAATAAACTGTATCATCATTATTCCAAATTTAAAAAAATTAAATCGGATTATTTACAAAATTTTAATGAATCTTAATTTATTAATAAAAATTAGTTAGCTAAGTTTTTACAATAACATACAGATATAATATTCCATTGATATCACAAAATTTTGTTTGTAATTGGTCAGTGTTTGAAGAAAAACATGAAATTAATCATTGTCCAAAAAAAGCATTAATCAGTTGACTGTCATGCCACAGGATACCAATTAAACCACTTTGAGGTATCTCCTCTCACTCTCCTTAGGAATAGAAATATTTACAATATTGATAGTAGCAAGCAATATAGAACTGTTTATTTACAAGCATACTGATAGTTTTCCAACAACCCACATTATATTTATAATAGAAGAGTCAAATGCATATATATTAACAGTCTTTCAAAGGGATAAGTTCAGCTGTCTTTAAAAATGAACCCACTTAAAAACAAATAATTCAGTACATTGAATATGAATATTCATATCAAACCAAACCCAACATTATGCATTTCTTTCGAACAATAAAAACTTATAGCATTCAAATCCTTATAATTTCATCTCAACTCATTCATACACATTCATTAATTGTTTATAAGCCACCAAGACTAGTATTTAAATTTTGATGAGACTAGATAGTATCAATGAAAATGGATATCAGGTAGTAATGTTTTTGTCCTTTAATATATAGATAGTTCCAGGCGTAACTACTAATTCACTACAATGCACAATAATTTACACACAACTAGAAGGAACTTTGCTTTCAGTAACTATTTTAAGTCAAAGCAGAAATAAATAAAATTTTATCACTTTCAAATAAAACAGACAATTTTAATAAAATTAAAATATTCCAGGTTCAAAATATTTTGAAAGAAAATTCTGAGAACTTTTGAATAGAAAAACATGTCTGAAAAAAACATAAGTTTATTATCAAAAATTTCAGTTAATTAAAACTTGGTGAAGGAGGGGGGGGGGTTATGAACACATTCGGAACAAAAAATGGCTAACTGCATAATTTTTTTCTTATTTCAATAGTAAATTATATATCAACATTTCAAATCTTAAGTATTATATTGTAAAGTAAAAATCAATTTCTAAAATTTTTAATTGTTTTTCTAGAATTCAGCAAATTTTTTCACTCATATATAAAATACAATACGCATATCCAAAAGATTCAATCATTCTCAACTCTTTTTATAATTCAAATGGCAAAATATTGACAGCCTTGAAATCAACCAATCATTTATAAATCATGATACAAAATTCTCATCTCCTTCATGTCAATTATTAGCTCAAATCAAACTTTAAATCAGTAAAGTTTTTGCAAGATATTATATCCACCAAGTTTTTTTTAAAAATTATATTAGGTGGATAAAAATATTTAAAATAAGAGATTATAGCTGATGGAGAAGAAAAATATTTGAGATCAAAATTTCTATGCATAAGTACCACCAAGATCCAATATAGTCTATTGAGTTAAACAATAACATTAAATTTAATCAAAATATACTGGTGGGAACAATATTAATTAAAATAAACATCTAATATTCCAACTTTAAAAACTTAAAGAAGATTGCATGTTTGCTGAATCTACTGCATTAATCTGTATAATAATATTCAATATGTGTGAAAATTTATATACTGATTTAAATATAAGTTAACATTTCTATGAGTTCTAATCTATTTCATAATGATATATCAGGCATTTCAAAGACAGAAGTTGCCAATATTAGTCAGTTTAGGATTCATTTTTAAAAATATCAATTTATGAAATTTAAGATATGACCTGGATAAGTATCCACTTTCCTATTATGAAGTACTCTTTCTAATCTACAAGTAAAATATTCAAACACTTCATATATATATATATATATATATATATATATATATCAATATGCACACGAGAAGCATTAGTAAATGGTATTGCTTTGTAAATAAATATATTTAATCTGATGCTTTGAAACATTAATTTTAAACATAAATGATGTGAAAAAAAATTATTGCAAAAAAAGAAATCATTCATAACTTCAATCACCAAAAGTATATTTTATTAAGCGCAGAAAAAACAGGATTTAGGTAACATGGTGAAAAAGCATTCATTTTCATTTGAGACAGTGTAACATGCATAAATTTTCAGAAACCCAGCCACACAATGGAAGACTCAAAAAGAATACCTAAGTATGAAGAGGCTAGTAAAAACAAAAAAGTAACAATTCCAAACACTGGTATCTTGAATAAATCAACAAAAGAATAAATTACATACAACTTTAATAATCATGGAACTCTTTTTTTTAAATGTTCAGAGTAAAATGAGCAAGATGAGATGCTGACAGCTACATGATTTTTGCAATCCTCATTATGCACAATCTTTTTTTATCATTATTTATGCACTTTGCCATTAAAGTTTGAACACCTCAATGTTTTTGCACATTGGTGGCAATACTGGCAAGGTCCTAAAATTGCTTCACATTCAATAAGTTTATAGAAATATGCTATGTGGAATCTGAATTTTATCATGTTTCACCATTGCCAGAATCTTCATTATCTTCATCATAGTCTTCTTCCTGTTCTTCATCATCCATGTCATCACCATAGTCATCATCATAGAAATCGTTCAAATCGGATTCTTGCTCAGAAGGTTTAGCAGTATGCTTAATGCAATATTCTTCTAGAGTCATAGGCACTATAACATTGTCTTTCATAGCCTCGGCATGCGTAGCTGAAACTTGCTTCCTAAATAATTTAAAATAAAAATTATAAAAAATTCAGGCAAAAACATTTTTTTTAAAATCGGAATTATGAATTATAAAAATATACAATAACATATGAATAAATAATTTTCCATTTTGAATTTCTAGCAGTGAATTAATACAATTGGACCAATCATTGCTAAACTATTAAATAATTAAAATAATTAAATTATAAACAAAAAATGCTAAAAATTATTAATAAACTCTGAAATAATCTGAATTAAAATTACAAACTCCCATATCTATTTTAAAGTCTAAAACCAAAACATCCGATTAAAATTTTTATAATTCATTTATTTAGGGAAATATTACATAATTCTTTAGCATTCTTTAAAATTATCACTATGAAATGTATATTAATTAATGTTTTCAAAATATTTTTTTACATTAAGCTTTTAAAACAATGTATAACAAGAATTTATTAATTATCACTTATAAATATTTTTCACATTTCATTCATTTTTTTAATCTTTTGTCTGTTTCCAAAATATAAAACTGTTCTTGATTTTTTCTTAATTCAAATTTATTCTTCCTAATACAATTGGTTTCTTGTCTAAACTAATATTTAATAATAACTTCTTTAAACTGACATCTAATAAATATTCTTACAGGTATTTCCTGACTAGGGAATGTTAATTATTTTTACTTTTAATTTGCTCTTAATCATATATGCTGGAGAGAGAGAGAGGGGAGGGGATTACCATTCTTCTTAATACACTTTACCATTAAACTTTGATATACCTCAAAGAGAAAAAGATTCCTAATTATGGTCTAAGAGATTTAAAAAACAATAAATCTAATCATTAAGATGATCAAAATAGTAGCCTTTGTTCTGATTCAATATTTCCTACACATTTCAGTAATGTATCAAACTCAACTAATGTATATTTTTTCATCAAATGATATATATTTTGTACATTTTACATATATTTTTTAAATATAAATTTAAATTACTATTTAACTAAATTTTTCTATTTCAGCAAAATTTGATAAAAATAATTTAGAAATCAAAATTAATAATGCTTTTACTTTTAAATTATATTTAATGATTACATATTTTTGCAGATATATTAATAGAACTTGTAATCCTGTATTATTAATTTAGTTAATTTTCCTTGCCCTATATTCTCTATTTCATAATTTTTTTAAATTTAATTTTATTAATGTTATTTAGTTTTTATGCACAAAAATTTGCCTTTTCGGCAGAATTTATCTTTTCATTATACACTAACTTTTTATAGACACAAAATTCTCAACCACCTTCAATAATTAAATTTATCAATATTTTCAAGTTAGCTTTCTTTAAATACTGAAATGTTTTGTGAGAAAGATATTCTAAGAAAGTTAAAATCAAAATAAACTGCTAATAAGTACTTATTTATCATAATATAAATATAAGTTACTGTGGCTTATATATGTTCCAGTTTTTCTCTTTGACGATTGTGCCAAATTCAATCAAATTTTGCACTTATAAAATAATGCAAAAGAAAGAATACTGATAACATTTCAAATTATAAAAATCACATATTCAATTTATAAAAAAATAGCCACATTTTGATTTCTTTTTCCCCATGTTGACTACCTTACCACTATTTTTTAAAATTTCCCTTCTATTTTAACATGTCCTTTGCTTGTGCTTTTCTTAGTTTTAAAATAATGATTTAATGACATTTAAAATTATGTTTGAGTCAATCACTCAAATAAAAGCAAGAATTAATAAAGCTTTAGAGATAAAGTGAAACAGATGTTCAGCAAAAGCTGCATCTTTTGGCTATAATAAACTATACCAAAGTATCACAGATTGGGATATAGAAGACCAACAAGAACATCATTTAAAGCAAATGTGCAAGAATCTTTTCAATGACGCTAAATTCATTTATATGTAAATTTTTTCTTGTTAATGTTCAAGAATTAATAAATAGCTGAGTAGTAAAAGAACAATTTTGAACAAAATTATCAGTACTTATGTAACACATATAAATAACTTATGATGAAAATTTGCTATAAGTAATTTTTAAAAACATTTCTGATCCAACTGATATTTTAAACAAAACTAGTTTTACATTAAAAATAATATGCATGAAAGGATTTTAATCTTGAGCAATCTCAGATATACTAACTAGTCAAACATTACAATGTTAATGAATCAATAAAAAAATAAATGATATAATTACTTTGCTTCCTAATATTTAATACAAATAAGCTATTCATAGACTAAAACAAAATACTTTAAAAACAGATTTATCCAATTTATTCAAAAGTATAGGGCATGCAAATTGTTTTTAAAAAAAGGCTGAAGATAAAAGGTTGTTAATTTTAATATGTAATTTTGATAACTATATTGTTCACATACCTCCAAATAGTTCACAAGTGCAAAACTTTTTCTTAGAAAGCTTGACATATATAAATTTAAATTAATTGTAAAACAATGCGACTGAAAAAAAAATGACCTAGACTGGAATTCCTAATCAATACTATTTGCAATCAGAACTATTTTATCACCTGTGAAGATAATTCAACAATATAAAAGATGAAAATAAAGTTTAAAATTGTTAAAAAAAAATCTTTTAGTTCTATGAAATAAAAAAAAAAACCCTCTTATTTATATCTGCTTTATTTAATGAATACAGTAAAGATGAATTACCATATAAACTCACTTCAGTAATTTTGTAAAATTCAAAATATAAGGATAAATGGAAACTAAATAAGTAATCAAAAGTTTTGTATAATTTCTCAGGAATTAAAAATAATATATCTAGATCAAAGCTTTTTCTTTGAGATTTGGAAGCAGCAAGAAGAATAGATGAAAACTGCAATAGGATACTAAAATTATTTCTACTATCAAGTTTTAAACTCCTGAAGAAATATCAGAATCTTAAATGATAGGTCAGAATATAGCACAGTAAAGACATCTTAAAGTAGTAAATTTCAAAATTCAATTATCATGAAATTTAAATTACTGCAAGCAAATGTAAGGTCTAAACCATTAAAAACATATGATTCCTACTATACTAAACCATATTGATTGTTATTATATCTTAAATTACCAACTATATGTGACCTCTGAGTGGTAGGTTTTATTGATTATAGTCATTTTCAATGATTTTCAGAGGTAAAAAAACTTAATTTTACTGTTATTTTTTCAAATGAAGTTAATTGTTATGACAGTCACAGAGGATTTAGAAGAAATAACAACCTTACCTTATTATATTTTCATATTCTTTATCCTTTCCTTTAGATTCCTTCCAGCGCCTATACATTACAGATGCATCCACATTGGCAGGAGAAAATGTATTTGGCTCATTTAGAAGTGATATTACACTCAATAATATAGTTCTGGAAAATATTATAAGAATTCCTTTTAATTTGCACGCTGCTTCTCATAGATTATAAATTCTATAAAAAATTAATCAAGTTATATCAAGTGCAAATACAGATAAGGTATATCTTATATATGTTATAAGCAAATGATTGATAATTCTCATACAGCCTATTTTTAGTTGAATCTCAAAAAGTTCATAAATTGAATTATTCAGCATAAAAGGGCTTTTTTTTCTTTTTTTTCCCCCTTAATGAAAATTGTCTGAATACAAGAGATGTTTTAGAAATATGCATGTGAAGTAAAATCCATTGAAGACACAAGAAATCTGTTCTATAATTTTAAATTAATCGATTCATGAGAAATTTTAATTGGTAAAATATGAATCTAACATTAGGTATTGAATTATGTTGCATCAAACCCATTATCGTCCAATTTAATTCAAAGTTTATTTCAGTTATTTTTTTTTCCAATTATGAGAAAAATACACACACAAAAAATCTAAAACAAATGCTTCAGAAAATTTTAAAAATTTAATAAAACATCAAAAAATAAAGATTACTTTTTAGTATTTTATTAAATTTTTAATTAAATTTTTTTTTAATTTCCTTGCATTAACCTAGAAGATAAAAAACAAAGAATCTCAAAATTTAATAAAGCATTATTATTTTCAAAATCAGGCTAATGGAAGGTATATGCCACTTGAAAATCATTTAGGGAGGTATCTTCATAAATCGCATGTTTATTAAAAAAAGGGGGGGGGGGGGTAAAAAAAGGGAGCAATTGAATACATTTGGTTTAACAACAGAAAAGAATTGTTACATGAATAAATCATTAAATATTAATGGATTAATTTAAAATAGAACACCACAAAAGTCATTTAATTTTAAAAAAGATAAAATAATAATCAAGTTTTTTTCCTACAGTTCATATTTTTAAAATTGCTGATTACCATAATGTCTTTAATTCCTTTTTATATTAAAAGAAATACCATTATGATTTTTTTTCTCCCAACATGCACTATACAGCAATGAAATGTTTTAATTCAGAATACTTTACTTATATACTAACAATCATGTACTTCTTTTAATCTATTTACCACAAAATTTGTCAGAAGTTGAACAGTATTTGCAGATTCTAAAAATATTCAAATATGAATTAGAAACCAGTAGCAATATATGTAAATTCACACACACTATTCACACTTCAATGGTTTTATTCAATTTTTAAATATAAATTTATACATTTTATTTTAAACGCCATACATAATAAAGACATAACAGAATGATTCTCCTTTTATCAAACATAAGAATTAAAATAAAGTATTAACTTTCTTTTATTCCTTTTTTTTTAATTCATCCTAATAAATGAAGTTTGAAAAGTAACAAGCAATATAGGTTGCAAACTTAAATGTTTATGAAATTCTTTATTAAATAAGTATAAATTTTATAAATGAGGTAGTGAATTATATCCATATTTCTATTTTTCTGCAAAATAAAAGAAGACAGAAATATAATCTCAAAAAAATTTTGAGAAATAATTTTCTAATAAATTAACTATTCAATGGCAGCACTTGTATATAAACAACTTACCACTAATAAACTTTGGCTTAGGCTTAACCACATATCATTGATGGACACAGTCAACATATTTGCCTTTTTTTTTTTTTTTCCTTAATGATTAAATGCGCTGATTTCAATATATATGATATTGACACTGATTAACCACTGAAATGTGGTTAATACACATACACTTACATAATATAAAACAGAAATATAAAGAACATAAAAATACATCATGTAAGAATTTGCATTTTAAATTTGGTAGATTTTAAAATTTTACCAAATAATGAGATCGAAGACTAACAAGAATTAGAAGAACTTAAGAAAACTAATTTTAGTCACTGGTTCAAATTATAGGAATTAAATATAAATTTATATTGAATAATAAAAATATTGCTCAATGACAAAATATTCAGGTAGATTAGTGACAAATGGAGAAATTATAATTCTCCGACAAATGTCTGAATGAAAAGCTTTAGATGGTCAAAGTAGAATTTATAAAAAGAGGTAAAATATTTTTGCAATGATTCACATTTAAAAAAATCCCTAAAATCTTATAAAAAGATAACTCTTACAAAATAAACTGATAATTAAAAAATCCTAGTCTATTTTGAAAGTTTTTTTTTTTTTTTTTAAATGAACTATTGGAAAAGTGTTTTAATCATGAATTATATTTTTACAAATAGTATAATGCATACAGATTTATTTATTTTTATATTTAATAATTATTAAATTCAATACATTCTCAAAAAGAAAACTATTTCTTTTTTTTTAATTTCTCATGTGAATAAAAAATGTTTTATTAATATAAAAAAAGTATCTTAAAGATAAAAAACAAAAACTTTCAAAATCACATAATTTGTAACATTATAAAATATGAACTTAATATAGAAATATTCTTATCTACATTTCTTCATCTTTTATATTTTTCAACTATTTTAAAAATAAATAGTTAACTCATTATAAATCAATCAAATGATATTTAGGCCAGTCAAGTTTTCTCAAAATATGTATGCATTGACTTTTTCACATAATATTTAAAATTCTCATCCATAATCTAGTTCTAACTTTGCATTTTTAAAAAGAAATAAAAATTTAAATAATCCAACAGTTAAATAATTTTTAAAAAAATCTTCAAACACAAACACATAAAAAAAAAGAGCAGCGCTGCCCAACAATTCAGAGTTTTTGTGTTGATGATAGAGTATTTAATTATATCATTAAAATAAATAAAAAATTTCTTTGGTTTCATAAAATTAAAATTAAGCAAAATACAAGAAAACATTACTTTAAAGCTTTTTTTTTTTTTGTTTATTTAAGGAAAATATATGTTTTGATTCATGACTATAAATTGTACTATTATCACAGAAAACAATGATGTTATATATAAAAAATAAAAATATTCCTGGATATCATTTATTCTAATAAGCCTTAAGCATAAACTTGTTTATTAAAAGTTTTAGTATGCAAAAAGTAACAACAAACTGTATGTAAAAAATTATATGGTTATTTAATATGCAAACCACACTATTAACTGCTAAATTAATCAAATAATTTTTTATTATATTTGATTTATTCAGACAAATAAAAATTCAAACAAAAATAAGTAATTTAATAAAAAAAAATCAACAGCTTTTTTATTAATTTCTAAATTAATATATTGTTCCGAATTGGTATGAGCGAGGATAGAACCTGGTATCTTGTGGTTTGCAGCCCAGTAACATGACCACAATACAAAAGCAATTGCTTGTGTAGCATAGCTGTTAACTGGTTTATATAAGTTTTCACCACACTCTCTCTCCAGTGAGTCGAACAATATGGCCGTTGAGTGGTGATGTATTAGCTGTTGAGTCTAATGGGCCTGTACCCAGTTGAGTAACGCCAAGCGTTATGGCGAGCATGTGTGGGTGAGTAGTTGCTGATGCTGCATCAAGTGAATCTGACGACTTTGGTTGCGGGTAGACGGCACCACAATAGCGGTACGAAGGTTGAAGTTTCATCATCCAAGGTCACCAATGTGGCGGATTGATATTAGCGAGGATAGAGCCAGGGACCTTGTGGTTCGCAGCCCAGTAACGTGACCACAATACAGAAGCAATTACCCATATAATGTAGCTGTTAACTGGCTTATATAAGCTTTCACCACAATATCATAAATATAAAAAGAAAAACTGAATAAAAATATTAAATTTATCACAAAAATGACTTCTAAATTTTTAACATTGATCATAAACAGTTAAGTACAATTCAATTTTTGTAGCATATTAAAACATTACTGATTTACAAATATAATATTAATAATTACATAAAGGATTAAATAAAATGGTATAAATAAAGGATTACAAAAATTTACATAAATGTAAACCCATAATATAAAAAATTCTATTTCCTTTATTTTATTTCCCGAATAACTATGGTTAAAAATTGAAAAAATTCAATAAATATTAATTAGAACTTTTAAAATAGCAAGCAATGTCTCAACATAAATTTTAAATCATTTTGTAAAGATATCAAAGCATTAAAATCAGAACAGTAGGTAGAATTAAGGTATCTTTCTCTAGTAAATCATTTTAGAGAAAAAAAAATAAGTCAAAAGATTGTCGAAACTTTAAGATACACATTTTAGACCAAAAAACACATGCAATGGAAAAAAAAAAAAGTTTAAATAAATATGGGGAGATAAGCAAATCAAATACAATTCTAATGAATATTAATTACGAATTTTAATTAGGACAGAAGTGATTATACACTAACACTTAAATCAATACCCCAATTATTATTTTTTTAATATATAAAAAAGTTTAAAAATGTCACTTTTGGCAGATTCTCCCTTCTCTGTATCATTTATTAGGTGGATCCTAGCACAGCCCATCTCTTGCCATCTTTTTGAATTCTCGCCAAACAAGTGGTGATAACGTCGCCAATGTGGCAACCTAGACGGATTTTTATTTTATCTTATTATTATTTATTTATTATCTTTATTATTATTACTGGCCTTCAAGTATCGTTTTTTAATTGAAAAATAAGAATAATAACAAATATTCAATTAGTAGTCAACTTGGCGAGATTTCAAATAAGTCACCAAGAGGTGGGCCCATCTAGGATTTTACACATTTATTTTTCCAGACTATATAAACAACTGCAAATGGGTATATTCGCTAAAACTTTATAAGCTACTGCAAATTGGAATATTCACGATAAAATATATTTTTTTCATTCTACAGCATGCTGTTCACATGTGCGGCAATTATAATCACACCATATTTACATCACATAGAATATATATATCCTACTGCTTGCCACAACTGTAAATGGATATTATTGAAAACATACCGGACATTTTGGGTAGGATTCCAACGTTCACATGGAAGTTCTCCACTCTGAGGATCATCAATAGGTGGATGAAGAATAGAGATGCATAAATCACCATTCTAAAATTAAAAAAATGGTAGCAAACAAGGCCATACAGTTAACGGTTGAAATTAATATGCAAGTTATTCTTATAAATATACAAACATTTTAAATTTCAATCAAACTCTCAAACAATTTATTCAAAATCATTAAAATGAATATAATTTGTTTATAATAAATTAATTATTTGATAGAAGAGATTTTTTGGAAATTTTATATTTAGTGCTCGTTTTTCAAAAGTTAGCTCCTTTATTCAAATTACATTTTAAATCATCAGTAATAACTTAAAATTATAAAATTCCAGCAATAAAATGATCTGAACATTTACTTACTTCATAAACATTAGGGTGCCAAACCTTAGATAGAAATCGAATAGACGGTGGTGAATAGGGATAATCAGGTGGAAATTTAACATGGGCCTAAAACAGAAAAGGATATCCTAATTTAGATGAAATATATATTTTTACAGAATAAAAAATTTCACACAGTGAAGTTCAATGATAAAAATGAATAACACTTCTATTACAAAATATGCATTTTTATAAAATTTTGAAGCAATTTTAGGGACAAAATATTAAAATTCAAGATTTGAGTAAATTTTCTTAACTTTATTAGCAGAAATATTTGAAAAATAACTAAAAGCAGTTTTGCATATATAAATTACGTGAAATAAGTCTATTAATATTTATTTTAATTACATAATTTCGAGGATTTTTACACATATATCAATGGTAAACAAAAATGATTGATTGAATACTAAGCGACTAAATACTTCGATAAGCAAATATATTTAAATCTTATAATTATAAAATTTCGTAAATTTCTTCTGATTCATTTGATAATTAATATATATGCATATAAATAAATACAAAGATTAAAATCAGTTCGAAACAGAATCAAGTTACGCAATAAAAAACGAAACTCGAAATAAAAATCAAAGATAAATCGAACATAAAAATTTTCTATTTACTGACAATACATTTATGATACGATCGACAGGAAATAAATCCTTACTTTGAAGTAGCCACCTTCATACAATGTTTTAGGAGGCCCAAATATTGCTACTTCCCATTCAAAGAGATTTTCCTCAGAAACAAGCTTGACGCGAAAACCTTCAACTGGCTCTTCTTGAAGGCTTTTGAATTCCAAGGCTAATGCTCGTAAAGCACTACTTGTAGGATTTTGAGCCATTCTAAGTAATTTTTGTTTAAAATTTTCAGTTTAAGATTCCAGATGAAGTAAATCGTCGTACAATAATTCAACGTATTTGTTTTAATAACAGCTCGAAGACAAAGCACCACAAGCACAAAGATAGTCTCACACTTCACTTCACACAACAGCTGAAATTGACGTCAGAAACTGAAATAAACAGGATTGCAGTCGGGTTGAGAGAGGATAGATCTGAAAAGTCAAGGAAGCTGAAAGTTCAAGCACCTTGGTTAAAAAATGCAACTTCATTTTAACTTTAATAAATTTCAGAAAGATATTATTATTTATCATGCATTGTTTACATTTTATGAATTTTAAGAAAAGGAGTACAGCTTTAGGAAATGGATTGCAAAGATAATGAATATCTTTTAAATCTTACAACTTACAACGAAACATTGTCAAGAAACAGAGTCAAGGATTTAAAAAATAATTTTCAAACAATTAGTATGAAATTAAAATTTAAAGAATGAAAAAAAATACAATCTTTCTCGGAAATTGATAACAGATTCTACTGGTTTCCATTTCTTTCCAAAGGGGGAATTAATAATACTGTCAATTGCTTTGAGTCCTTTCCTGAAACTGCTTGAGTTTCATAACCATTGTTTTGAATATTAGATAACGGCAATTGAGGCAAATTTACAGTTTTCAAAGATTAAAAGAGAACTCTGCAACGTCAAATCAATTTAAATGAATTTAAATATAGCATTTAATTTTACTTAAAGAAAGAACAAAAGAATTTTAATTTTTGCTTTGAAGCCCGATTTCTCATGAAGTAAAAGTTTTTAATTAGTGAAAGAAAATTACTCGCCCCACTATGCCAAAAAAGAAACCGTTCTTTCGATGAAGAAAAAATTGGCGAATAATCAATGATAATTAGAAATTCAAACAAAGGATTGCACGTAACATAAATGTTTGTAGGAATGTTAGAAATAATTTAGAAATTTTTTTAAAAAAAATAAGCTTATATTTATAACTTAGTTTTTAATTCCTTAAGAGACTCTTTATGATATATCAGTAAAAATAATTTCAAGAATGCAAATGTTCTTGTATGTTTCGGATGTATTACGATGATCCACTTCAGGTCAAGGAAATGCGCTAAATTTCTGATTTAAAACTTTATGCTGTAACAGAAAGTTCTAGAATCATCTTCGTCTCATTTTTTTTTTTTCGAAATAAAGATTTTTGTTTAAGATTGGTTTAATTCTTGCTTTAAAAAAAAGGCTAGATAGGGACTATATTAGAATTTCCATCCTATTTTCAAACTTACATACCACAAATAAAGGAAAGATTTTTATCCGTAACATATTTAAACCCCATTCATTATATCCTTCGTGTGGAATATCCCCATTAGAACAAAATTTCAAATAACATTCGGAAGATAACTTCAGAATTCCAACATTCGGTATATCTTACAAAATCATGAAAATGTAGTATAAGATTTAGTGCCCATTGACGTCGTTACCACATTCAAGTTAAAAAATCAGAAAATATCATTAGTCCCCTCCCCTCCCCTTCTTGATTGTTTTGAAAATAAATCTTATTGGCCAACGTAAAAATACTGTTTACATAAGTAACGATCCCATGAAAAATAATTATGTTAAATATTTTTTAGCAATAAATGTTTTTTAATAAAATATGCACAATAATGTTGATGTTTTCACTGAATGTAAAAGAAAATAACTTTCATAGAAATCTTATATGTAATATTTCCTTTGTGTAAAGTGTTTGTAGGAATATTAATTTTATAAAAGTTCCTTTCAGCAAGTGTACTTCTCCTTCAAAGCAGCATAACTATAACTCTACTTTATTTTTAAAAAATAATTTACTCATTTTTAAATAAACAATTAACAACATTTTATAAATTAATTTAGTATTATAGTACACATGGGAAAACAATCACAAAACAATCGAATCAGGATTGGAAAGTAGATATTAAAAATATTTCATATTTGTTATGATTGTTTATGAAATTATTCTCTGTTTTGGGAATTGTTGTTATTGTTACTTATGGAACTTTACAAGCCACTGACACATCTGTCAGCAGTTTAGGCCGAGTGACCGTCTCTAGCTTTTTCAGTAGCGCCAACTAGAGCCAAGAGTACGACTTTGCTACTTCATGCATCACATTCGCTTGCACAACTCCTTTTTAAAGGGAGGGCACATTCACACACCTCACAGATAGAACATAATAGCAACCAGAGCCTGACTAAGGCAGGGGCATACGGATCAGTTGCTCCGGGCCCCCACATCGAATAGAAAGTTTATTTTACGTTTCAGGTTGTCAGAAAATCAATAAAATAAACAGAACGATATTTTGTTCTGACCATTTCGTTCTGGGGGGGGGGACTAGATATCTATTTAAGTTCTCGTCAATTTTCTTGTTACATATAATGAAATGAAACATTTAAATACCACCATAAAATTCGGTTCTTCATTACTGATGAAATGAAACTGAGGGGGGAGGGTCCTCAAAGAAGTTTTTGTCCTGGGGCCCAATTAGGCTAACTCGGGCTCTAAGAATAACCCTGCCGGAACCGAGACTCGAATCCGGGACGCCCAGATCACGGGAAGACGCGCTGCCATTTTGCTAGGACGCCGGAGTCTTGCGAATTATATTGTGAATGTTATTTTGTCATTGTCACTTTATATTGTTTTGCCAAATTGAGACTCAACTTAAAAAAGAAAATATTCAATTTTATTATTTAGTAGAAAAAATATTCGATTTACTACACAATCAATACATATAAAAACTTTTATCTACAATTATACTTATCATTATAAAGAGTATACTGCAAATAATACTTCTGAAGTACGTCAGATTTTCTATTTCCTATGATATGAAATTGTCAATTATTCCCCCGATTAAGTTAACGCTTTGTTAACGCTTCATCAATTTAATACTTGATGTTCTAGAAAGTGGATTAATTGTAAGATTGGTGAGTCTTAACCTCCAATTTCTTACCATTATCTGGCGTAATGATTCAGATCCTTGATAAATATATGCTTTACGAATTGATAGCAATAATTAAGGAGAAGAAGTGCAGTATTCATTAATTGACAGTCGTGTGAACATTCCTTTAACTGAAATACAGATTTTTTCATTTGTTCCGTATGCGAGTTCTTTGAATTACTTTCCCCTCAGATTGCATTATGGTGCATATTTCGATAACAAAAATTGTGTAAGATAATCAAAAGAGCATTGTCATTAAGATTTTTCATATCCATTACTTCAATTCTGGGTTTATTATTTAAACGTCGGTTAAACAATCAATTAACAATAATCAGAAAAGAAACAAAATTGTCAAAACTGTGATTTCGAATAAGGTCAAGTCAAGTATTTCCACCTAGAGTTTCAAAATTTAATTATAATTACCATCTATAGATTCTTCAGAACAATTCTTAGAGGTAAGGCCAGATGAAAAACATCATATACAGAATAAATCTGCTCAAATTTGAAAAAAAAAGAAAAGAAAAAGAAAAAAAAATCTCTTTGTAAACACGGTAACTCAAGAACAGAAAAAGTTAGATATATGACATTTGATATGTGGTTTTCGCATTACAACTACTAATTATATTAAAATTTTTATATGGAAAATAAAATTTTTTAATTAATTAACAGCTATTTATCCGATTGCATGCGAACACCATAGTTCGAAATCGCATCAAGCTAAATGATCAAATTTCATATATTACCTTTTAGTGAAATTATTGATCTCTATCAAATTTCGGACGCAGTAAATGAACGGAAAAAAAAATTCTAAATGTATATTTTATTCTTTTCACTATGCAGCAAAAATAAGAACGCAATCATATTGTTTCAATATATGAGAAATCCTGCGAAAGACGAAATTAAAGGAAGATTACATGCATTGGTAAAAAGAATTCAGAATAAAAATTTTAGCATTAAAAACCAGTTGTTGTTCTTCTATTTTTTAGTTAAAAAAATTAATTTATCGTGAATTTATTTATTCTGCCTCATTGTATATATAGAGTATAGAGTCATTGCTATTATGTTGTAAAATTTGGTGTTTTTAAAATAGAAAGATTTTAAATGCTATCTTTTAATGAAAAGAAACAAAGTCATTGCCTTTTCAAAATATGAATTAAATCTAGATGGTGCAGCAGAAAGATTAAATAGACCCAAAACTGTCATGAAAAATCTTGTGAATAACTGAAAATTATATTTACAATAGAGAGGTAAAAAGCGCTTTTTTCAAAATTTTATGAGAACATGATGTTTTTGAAATTTTAAAACGCGTAGCAGAGAAGTAACGAGTATGATTTATTGGAACTCATAAATTGTAGGAATTTTTTTTTCTAATCGTGACCATAAATATTAGAAAATATTAAAAATCTCGAGCGTTTCAGATTGGTATCCGAATCAAAACCATCTAATACTTTTATTAAAAATATCTTTGCAGAATGAACATGGGGCGAACTTCAATTCTTTTTTTCTTTTTTTTTTCAAAATGAGTTTTATGTTCAATTTATCAATGTATTTCATGGAAGGAGCTATGATTTAAACATTCAATTTTAGCTCTCAAAATTCGTATTGTCAAATAAAATTGTTCTCATTAGATAATGTGAAAATTACGACTGCAGATTTCAATTTTTATTATTATTATTACTATTCTCCATACAGTTTTCTTTTATTTGAACAAAACTGTTACGCTGCAAATAGTGATGGATTGCAATTTTCTTGTTCAAGTAGAACTTGTCATCAAATATTATTACAGCTGAATTTAAAAAAAAACGGAAAATTAGTCCTTCGTACTGAAATGATGTGTCAGAATTGTTAATTTTTTTTACTGAATTTTGGTATTTTAACCTACATTTAATTTAAATCAGATAATTGGCAGTAAAAGGATTTTGTAATAAGCTTAAAAGGGAAAATTTAATTGGATTCGCTTACATTTCTCAAATATCCTTTTCATTTTTATAATAAAATGACGCATTTAATCAGAACTTAAAATAAAATCGCAATTCAGGGAGGAAGGAAGGTCAAGAGACAGCTGCTAATTACGAAGTGTTATAAATGCAACGTTTAGAATTTTCTGAAAAAGAAAACAAATATATATGAAATATTTTTATGAAGTGGATGAATCTAAAGTCTTCTAAATGAGAGAAACTTAATTTCATAGGACAAATGGAGTAAATTTTACAAGTCTGATGACAGTATAATCGCTTGTTGAGAGTCATATGGTAAATTTCGAAAAAGTTATTTACACGTTTAGACCACCAAATGATACTTAAACAATGACCTTTCTTCACTTTCAAAGGAAGCAGACGAATATCTCAAGTCCTTATCTCCTGTGAGCAATATATACAATATGGAAGAATAAAAAATACTTTTCTCCAAATAATGAATTTCGAATTTTAATTGATTCTCAACAGACGCTATATTTAGAAGCTTTTTCATCTATACTTGATATATGCTCTATCTTAATAAGAGCTCATTTGCCAGAACACCATCACCTCTTCATAAACTCCGTGCTGGCCGTGAAATCTCTTTTTCTATTACCAATATTGGCTATATTATTCTCAAAATACTAAAAAAAAAAATCATAGATACGGTTTCAATTGACAAGGTCATGGTTAGTAACTGTGAAATAAATTGACATGGTTAGTAACTGTGAAATAAAAGACAACATTACTCAAATGATGTCGAGAAAAATTTCAAAATCTCCAAACTTGAGTGTCTTTTTCACCAACAAACGTGGAATTGTAGATAATGCGCAATACTTAAATCATTTTTTTTCGGAATACATTAAAAAAAATTGTCTTTGCAACTTTTACATCAAACAATTTTACTTTGCACGCGGCATTTTTCCAGAATGTCAAGCCCGGCTTTATGAAAAAATATGCCTTTATAAAGAAAACATGTGGAAAATTAGATACTATGGGATTAGTGGGCCTTGGTGTTCCAGGAACAAGTTCTTCCCATAGAACTTCACACTCTCTTATCTTACAAAGGGCACAACTGCATTTGCATACCCATTGATTGCCTGCTGAAAATCATGTGGTGAAATTCCAAAAAATCAACCAAATGATCAATAAATGCTTTATTTTTCACATACAGACGTCTATCCTTTTCAAATCAGGCATCAAATGGAGCATAATGGGGATATCTAAATCACCATTCTTAAAACAACTACAGAAAATCACAATAAGTTCCAGTTTCAACTTCTTTAAACTGTCTTACTATATTTTTCATCAAGTGTTCATTCCTAGTCTTCATTGTATACATTCCCAGAGATGGCGGTAGAGATTTACCGGCGGGGGGGGGGGGGAAAACAAATCCGACAGGGGGGCAAGCACAATATCTCTAATTTGGCTTCAAAATAACTCATAATAATTAATTTTACATTTAATTAAAGAAAATCAAGTATTATTTAATTCTTTTTTATTCAGATGCTGATCCTTTTTTTCATTGTTAAAACTTTATAAAGGTATTTGTAAAAAAACAGGTTCTTAGTTTCTTTTACTAACCATCAAAAAATTGTCAATATTTGAGTCTATTTTTTATGAGACTCTTGAGATTTAATTTTTCTGCGATCTAATTTTAGAAAAAAATATAGTCATATTTCATTCTAGATTGTAGTATATAGATAGAAACACAGATTGTACTAGAATGATGTGTCATGTTAAATGGACAAATGCATACTCTTACTATTTTATATGAGAAGCTATATAAAATGAATGTTGAAACAAAAAGTTTTATAAAACTAACTGTTTTAAAAATCCAGAATAATAAATAAAAAATATTCGATGTTTTGTTAAAAAACGATTTTTCTGCTTAGTCCCCTACCTAAAATATTTGTGAAGTAAGGATTGCAACAACGAGCAAGAATTAAAATGTGTTTCGAATCCGAGGAAAATAAGTGCGCGTACTCAACAAAAATTTATTATAGTTCGGACATGAACAATATAGAATGCAGAAAATCTTGAACATGAATTCATTTATCTTCATTTTTATTTATGTACTTTCAATTTAATTACTAAAGCATGCAACTAACCTAAAAATAATTTAAATCAATTTCGCATCCGTTGATAATATTGTCAACAATCAGAACACAATGCGCATGTGTGAATTTTCAACGCCAGTTACGGTAACGCAAATGCGTGAATTTTTCTACGCCAGTTGGGGTAACGCTATGCAGATTAGACATTTTTAATTTTCTTTATTCTGTGCTATTTTAATTCAAAAGTACTTCAGAATGAATCTGAAATATCGATTAATTAACAATGTTTAATTTTAAATGCATAAAACATTAGGAAAATAAACAGAATCGTTTGAAATAATCGGCCGAAAATGTTAACACTAGCCTCATTACTGTTGGAAAAAAAAAAAAAAAACTGAAGCCTTACTCATTTGGGGAAAATGGATGATTTTTGGGCGGGAAAGTTAATTTTTAATTAATAATTAAAATTCTAATTAAAAATTCAAAAAAGTACCCCAGTTGCACATTCCCGACCTCTAAGTTATACATGTACCAAATTTGGTAGCTGTAGGTCAAATGGCCTGGCCTGTAGAGCGCCAACACACACACATTGAGCTTTATTTATAAGTATAGATGGATTTAATTTACAATTATACAATTTACTTACTCAGGTGATTTATAAGAATTCACATAATTTGGTTACAGCAAAATAACTCTTCTTAGCATGCATACTCACAAGAGTGTCAAAAAAAAACAGTGTTTTTTTTGTTTTTTTTAATTTAGTTTAACCATCAACTAGATTTTAGTCAGGCGATTCTCATAGAGAAATGAATAAGATAAATTTATCAATTCGTTACCGTGGAAGTAACAATTAAATGAATAAGATGATGATTAATTTTAGAACTTGGATTTGAATTATGAATTATGGAAATAAAACTCTATGGTCCTATTCATGAATAATATAAGAGTTTCAATTTCTTTAATAATTCCACTGGCAGATAATTGAAGTGCCCGATGAAAACATTTTTTTTAAATATAATCTATGATAAAATCTTAGCCGAAGGATAAAGATTAGTCGGAAAAAATGTGACGTCGTATTAATTTGCCAGATTATTGACTATTCTGCTAAACATAGTATAAATTATATGCTGAATGAACATTATGACATTTAAATAAAATGACTGAGAATTTGGACTCGTCGACATCCCTTCGCATTGAATTCTTAGTCAACCGATCAAAATTTTTTGACAAAATGCGACATGTCTTATGTTTTATACACATGTCGTCTTGTCGGTTATATTGCCAAAAGTAGTGCAAATTAAAAGCTTAATGAACGGCATTTGAATCAAATGTCTGAAAATCTGTGGATATATTCTTCGACATCCATCATATTTAGTTCATAGTGGGCCACCCAAAAGTTATCCGCAGAATGCAGTATCTTATTCACTTGTCGGATATATTACCAAATATAATGCAAATTATAAGCTAAGTGAACGACATTTCAATCAAAAGTCTGAAAATCTGCAGATTTAACATCTTCGGCACTCACCGCATTGAGTTTATTCAACCGACCAAAAATTGTTAGCAAAATGAGAATACCACCTTGCCAATATCTTATTCACTTGTTATCTTGTCGGTTATATTGCCAAAATTAGTACAAATTATAGCTTAATGAAAGACATTTGAATCAAATGTCTGAAAATATGCGAACTTAACGTCTTTGACATCCATTGTATGCAGTTCTTAGTTTGGTCTATCAAAAATTGTCCGCAAAATACGGCATATTATTGACCTACCGCCCTATCGATAATTGACCTACCCCCAATCGATTTTACCAAGTATAGCCAAAGCACTTGAACCATTACTTGGATATTTCGATTGTTTACAATATATTAACTTTAAGATGAATTTTAAATAATCATATTCGATAATGCTCAACTCTCTACAACCATTATGAAATGTTGAACACTTTTTCCGACGAAACTCTGCATTTCTCGCCGACGGGGGGGGCAAGAGGCTGGGGGGCAATTCCCCCCCCTTCCCCCCTACTACCGCCGCCTCTGTACATTCCAATAAATATTTTCATCATTTCGTAATTTTTTTTTTAAATTTTGTTTTCCATTTTTACATTTGGTTCCTTTATTGATCAAAAAAAAAAAAAAAAAAGAAAAAGAAAAAAAAAAACTTGCTAGCTACCAACCACTCGCCCAGTTGGAGATTGAGTCTAAAAATTTGTACTTTTAAGTCGAGCACTAACAATCATTCCACACTGATGGAATGTCTGATGTCAATTTTAAAAACCGGACAAAATTGGTATGGTGGGGAGAGGAAGGTTTATAATCCAATCCATCCGAGTTTTTATAGTGTCATTTGGAATGAATGATCGGTGAATGCAAATGAGAAGAGACCTCTTTAGATGAGTGGAGGAAAGGAATTCAGTATATTGCTAGCTAACATTCACCGAGTGGATTGGAGTAAAGCTATTGTGAATTACCGATCCAGATTTATAGAAAAGAGGATGGTATTGAATATTTTCACTCCATTAGTATGAACTTTGAGTGACCGTATATAATCAACTTTACACTGACGAAATGGAACTTTAACTAAATTTTCTTTTCTTTCGCTCTTTTAGCAGATTGTCCACTCCGATGCTTCCTTCGTTCTTGTTTTTTATAACCTTGCTTTTCAATTGATTGATTTATTGTATTTTCTAGAATCCAAACAACTCTCCCGAACTTTAAGTAGAATTAATGAGACTGTAAAATTCAAGAGCATCCCAACAACAGTTATGTAGAATAAGCGAATCATTCGTGAATTTATCGAAATTAACACATTTCATTAAAATGTAGAGAAATGAAAATTTTCGTTTGCACCAATTTCATGCCGATGCGGCTTTCCTTCTATAATTCCATGAAGCCAAAATCTGATTCAGCTTAGAGATTTCTAAGAATGACATATGCAATTCAATCTATTTTCACATTAAGCGTCCCATGAAAATACAACATAATAAAGTGGTATAGGATGACTTGTAAAATTGTTATCCAGTCAAAACAGATAACAACTTTCAAAGTGTA
>JAPMOR010024059.1:0-45342 GCA_026543865.1 Argiope aurantia
AAAAAATACAAAATTGTAAACTCAAGTTATTTAGAAATATTTATATGTCATGTATTAATAGAGCTATCATATTACATTATGGTTTATACAAAAACCGGCTTTCGAATTCGATTTTTCGAAAAAAAAACTCGGTTTTAGCCGGTTTTTGAATTTTTAGAAAAAAAAAAATGAATAGGGAAAAATAAAATATTTTTCCCTATTCTATCCCCTTAATTTTATTTTAATTTACATAAAATAACAAAAAACGAAATCAATATCAAAGTCAAAATATTAAAAAAAATTAAAGATTACATATACATATTACTTACACAAAATAACGAAAACTCAAACAAAAATTTCAAATAATATACCTTATACCCTATATTACATGGAACAACACATCAACGTTGACTTTAATGTAAAATTAATTTCTAAAGACACAAAGATTTGAAACATTTACTTGATACATATGTACTAAAATGAAATATCCAAGACTTTTTAAAAAAGAAAATCAAAAAAATTATAAATAAAAAATGAATATAAAACAATTGCTTTAGAGAAATTTCTTAAAATATATATGCATCTTTAAATTTCTAAATTATTTATTTTCTTTTTGCATGCCATGTATTTAATAATATTATAACTCGTATAAAGATATTACATACCTTTATACGTCTTATATTTACATATCTTTATACTATTTTATCTAGATATTACATATTGCGACGTATAAAAATATGAATTTAAAAAAGTAATATACAATAACTATAATGTATTTTTCAATTTCAATGTAATATAAGATATTATAACTATAAAGGAATAGAGATAATGCAGTATCAATAAAACCTAATTGAATATATATATATATATATTTCAAAAATCGAAAAGAAATGGGTTTTTTTTTGTTGTTGTTAGTGTAGGCTATAACACTATCACATTTCTTCGCAACATGTGTAAATTGTAAACACCTGGTACCCTCAACGGAAACATTTGTTGGATTGTCATAATCATGTATTATCGCTGAAACAATCATCTCAACAATCAATAAAATGGAAAAGAAAACAAGAACAGTAGATTCTTTCTCGCTATCAGCTTTTATATCAAAAGAACTATCTTTAGATTCGTGATGATAGATTCCTCTAGTAATCACAACATACATCTGCTTTATGGATTTCAATATTTTTTTCAAAAAAAAACTGCGAATCTAATAAGACATTTATTCTAAATATGATCACTTTCCTAGTTGCAGCTGTCATTTGCTTCGTTTTCAGTGCAAAAGAAACAATATAATCCATTTCCGCTGTTCTATGTATGACGCAGGATAAGGCCATGAAACAGATTTGTTATTTGGCTCATGCTTATGATGTAGGACGAAAGCAGGTGCAAGAAATAGCTGGAACCGATGAATGACGTAATGCTTATTTGTATCTGAAATAACATTCTATTTATTGTTATTAGTTTATGAATATTGAGTTTCATTTTATTTTGAATAATCTGAACGTCTGTTTATCATTGTTTGAATTAGATTAGGAAACTGCATTTGGGAAATTTCCTGAACTTTGCATTTCATTCTGTTTCTCCTCATTCAGTTTCCAGAATTTGTTTTTAATTTTGTGCATATTGCAGGAATGTAGATGGTGTAAAAGAATAATTATTATTGTTTTATAGCATTGAATTTTGGATTGTTTATTTGTTAATTTGTTGATTTTATTTGTGAATTGAAGGAACTGAATCCAATATATTCAAATGCCATACAAAGAAATTCAATACTCGATTAATGATATCGGATATCTAACAAAAAACAAGACTAAAATATTGGTATATGTCATTTTTATATAAAGAATAATTAATTTCTTTTCTATAAAATATAATGGTACTTAACTCATTAAAACAATGACATTTCTCAATTAATGCAAGTCACTTATTATTAACATAAAGGAGATGCTCATTAGGGAAATTAAGTAAGTCAATAAAAATACAAAATATATTGCGAATGAAAATCTTCAGATAATTAATATATATCCCTCTTCCTGTTGAAACGTTGCGGTTATTAATTTGTTTTTTTCCAAGCTTTTTTGAAAAGCGACGAAATATTTGAGAAAAAAATAACTGCAGGAAAATACCAGTAAAAAAATACTTTTCCAATATATATTAGAGCAAAAAATATAATAATACATTGGGTAAGTTTCGGTTTTTTTACTATAGCATTATTATTGTATTAAGGCTGACTTTTACCGATAGATTTATCTAAAAGATACATGCAAATTAATGATTAAATATATTTTATGTAAAAGTATAAAATATTGATATCAGATAAGCGTAGAATAATTATTAATATTTCATATCGTTTGTCAATGTTCAAATAATGACATATTAGAGAATATATTTTCTTAAGCTCTTAAATGAAGAATTTTATTTTCCGAAATATCAAAGCTCGTCAATTTTATGCTTTCAGTGTTTCCAGTTATGTGTCGTATAAAATTTGAATTATATTAAATAGAACCTACGACAAGTTAGATCTAAAGAGATATTCAAACATTTAAAATCGATTTCTGCCTTTACTTTTTATAGTAAGTAAAATGCGGATTGATTCTCCGAAGATTTGATAGTTACTCTCTTATATATTTCAATTTGCAATGCAATTCTTTTACCAATAAATTTATGAAACTAACTTTACAAAAACTTTACAAAAATATGAAACAAGAGTTATAACTAATTAATCATATATTATTTGAAATTTCATCATAAATTCAAATTTTTAACTTTGAGGCAAAATCTTAGGATGAATCATTATCTTTAATGAATATTCTTCCATTTAAAAATGGTAAAAAATGATCATCAAATAGACATATATAATCAAAAGAGAGGTTTTTTTTAGTCGTAAGGAGTAGTCAAGAAATGTCAATTAATACCATCTGACATTGGAATTTAGAATTAATTATCATTCTGCAACATTTTACAAAACATTTATCAAATTCATATTAATCTTATTAAGCACAATTATATTTTAGTTAAGACTATTTTAAATAATAAATGTTCATCAGTAGTTCTCAGAAAAACTAGAATAAAAAAACTACAGGTAGAGAATTAAAGCATATACCATTGTAGTAAAATTCAAATAAACATTAGCAATTGCTTTAGATATTTCGTAACAAAACATTTTACGGTTCTTAGGATGGGTACAGGATACTATACGTTGGTTGTATGAAACAGCATTTTTAAGTAAACATGGGAGCTATAAATTTATTACTTACTAGCCGCCTTTGGCGACCAGCCGGTTCGCCAGTATTACCGCTCACTACAATTTTCAATTAAATATTTTAAGTAACTGGTCTCTTAATAGATTCTCAAACAAAACATTTATAATCTTCATATTTTGATACTCAAACCAAACTTAAACTGTTGTTTAGATCGTTTCGTTCAATCTACTATATATATTTTGCTGATTTGTTGTCATTTCCGGTAAAACTTCAAATTTAATTTAAAGTGGAAATGATGAAATTGCAATTAATATAAAGATATTTTTAAATAAAACCAAGCGTTTTATTTTATTTATCATCTCTAATGTTATTTATTAATTATTATTATTATTGATTATGAGTATTGCAATCAGAATCGCTCGGTATTTAAGTCTTATGTTAACTACAAAATATTATTCATAGTTTATGTAATATCTCAAACAATAATTCAACAAAAATTTCTGAGATTCAGTATAAGATTCAGTTTTTAGTTTTGCTTTCAAAAGGATTGAAATGAAATCAATAATAATATTTTGTTCCTGCTTATAAATATATTTCAAAAATTATGAAGTCTAAATTTAATGCAGTAAGGTATCATATTGTGATAAATATTTTGGACACACCAAATTTTAAATAAATGAATGAATGTTTCTATTTTCCACGATGAACTAAGACTTATTTATGAAGTTTTAAATGTTAAAAATTTAGAAAAACTCACCATTTTCATAATCTTAGGCCAATTAATCTTGAGAAACTTGCTCGCTGATTGGCGTATTTTCTTTGAAGCGATCGATGAAAAATCTAAAATTATCCTTTTTTTATTGAATAGTGATATTCAAATCTTCATAAATTTGTCAGTTTAAGTGATTAGAAATTAACTCTTAAAAGTCAGTGATTTAGTTGATTGGAAATTAATTCTATGACCACCATAAAATCTATGCTTTCTCTTGTGGTGTAGGCATTCTCCTTAATATCCTCTCGAATAAAACATCACATACAAAAGTACTACATAGAATAGTTTCAATAGTTGCCAAAAACAAAAGAGAGAAAAATGCAATTAATAAGCAGACGATATTTAGAAAAGTACAGATATTTAGACTGGAAAATGAAATTATCTGAAATTAAAAACACGCGCAGACGATATTTACAAAAGTAAAAATATTCAAACCTGAAAAGGAAAATATATGAGTTATTCCATCAATAAATGCCATAAGTTTGTTTACATCTTCATTATTTTATGAGTCATTAAATATCAAAATGGATCCGGGACTGAATAAACACGCGGTATAGAGAGTGTAAAAGATCATAAAATAATTTTTCTGGAATTTATTTTTTAGAAAAAATAATATTTCATATTTGTTTCATTTCCTACAGACACGTGCCGAAAATTATATTTTTGCAGATTTCATTTCCAAAAAGATTTAATTTATTTTCAGTTCGAGCTTTAATCAATGTGATGGCAACACTTTGAAAAAAGCTATTTTTTTCCCATGAATGCGAAACGTGCTTAATCTTAATTTTTATTTTTGACGAAAAAAATTATTGAAAAACATAGTTAAAATATTTATTTAAAAATTCATTAAAAATAGAAATTTAATTTTAAGGTTAAAACAGTAGTATCAATTAAAAGATGAATTTTTCATCTTTAACTTCATGTAAAAATCTTTTTTGTGCGGTAATATTTTTGGCAGTTATAGCAGAAACACGTCAAAATTTCGCTTAATTTTTAAATAAATAAAATTCTAGTTAAAAATTCGAAAAAATAACCCCTAGGTGCACATTCCCGGCCTCCAAGGTATACACGTGCCAAATTTGGTAGCTGTAGGTTGAATGGTGTGGCCTGTAGAGCGCCAACACACACACACACACACATTGAGCTTTATTATAAGTATAGATATAGATAACATTTCATATTTGTTTGATTTCCTACAGACGCGTGCCGAAAATTATATTTTTGCAGATTTCATTTCCAAAAAGATTTAATTTATTTTTAATTGGAGCTTTAATCAATGTGATGGCAACGCTTTGAAAAAAGCTAATTTTTTCCCATGAATGTGAAACGTGCTCCTGCAGCTTAAATTTTATTTTTATTTTGTACGAAAAATTTTTTTTGAAAAAATATAGTTAAAATATTTATTTAAAAATTCATTAAAAATAGAAATTTAATTTTAAGATTAAAGCATTGGTATCATTCAAAAGATAAATTTTTGATCTTTAACTTCATGTAAAAATCTTTTTTTGTGCGGTAGGACTTTCGGAAGTTATAGCAGAAACACGTCAAAAGTTCGCTTAATTTTTAAATAAATAAAATTCTAATTAAAAATTCGAAAACATAACCCCCAGGTGCACATTCCCGGCCTCCAAGGTATACACGTGCCAAATTTGGTAGCTGTAGGTTGAATGGTCTGGCCTGTAGAAACCCAACACACACACACACACACACACACACACACGCACACACACACACACACACACACACACTCACACATACACACACACACAGAGAGAGAGAGAGAGAGAGAAACACACAGATATTGAGCTTTATTATAAGAATAGATTGAAATGACACTTCCTTTTAACCAGCGTTATTACTCCAAGCGGAGAAGCAATATTTTAACTATTCTTCTGAATAGACAATCTCTAAACACACATTGTCTTTTCAGGGGGAAAAAAAGATACATTGCGGACTAAAGCAAAACATCATTTCAGGATGCAATTGGATTAAAGTTACCACATAAATTCACTTAATAATAAAACATTTTATTCTTCTCTCATCTGCTATTGTAGTTTTTATGGGTACGTACTAACTTAGATTCTTTTGTATACTTTCCCCGATATTTAAATGACCTTCTGTATTGGTGCTTCTTTGCGAATGTATTTTTGGTAATTCCTCGGTTTTATTGTCACCATGTGGAAGATAGATCTTTTTCCAACTAATAAAAATTAAGTCACATGCTCAATAAAGTAACTTGATTGGGATGTTAAGACTGCTAATTTTTTTATGATAAATTATAGAAAGAATGTATAAATATTAAATTAACAATAAATTAATTTTTTGAAACTCTGTTTCGTTGGTGACTAAGAACTTAGACATTTGAGAGAATGTAGGAAAAAATATTATATATATGTTACCGCGAAAGTCTGAAATTGGAGAATGTCTACACTCACCGATG
Organism: Argiope aurantia; assembly: GCA_026543865.1. Lineage (NCBI taxonomy): Eukaryota > Metazoa > Arthropoda > Arachnida > Araneae > Araneidae > Argiope > Argiope aurantia. The sequence goes on from JAPMOR010024059.1 coordinate 6,392, forward strand.
AATGTCAACATATACCAAATACATCGGTGCAAAAAAGAATATTTTATTATATATTCGTACTATCACCTGTGTATGTCGACAATCACCGAGATGCTCTGGTGGAGGTCAAAGCGAGAAGCCGATATCTAAGGAGAGGAGCACAGTGCGAATACAAATCCCTGATGCTGACCGTGATCGTACAGATGCCAGAAATGTGTTGGCGGTTGTTGCTGGCATAGAAGTCTCCGACTTTTATAAATTAGCAAACAAAAATGGTACTCTCAAGCAGTTTTATCCCAGTAATCAATTTGTAATTTGTAAAGAAAAGTTACTTTATATAGATGTGGAGGGCAAGTCTATATACGCTGTCATTGCAAAAAGTAATGTTTCACTACTAAAGCAAAAGCAAATTACTCTTGTGCAATTTAAAGTGTCATAACAGTTTAAATTGTTGTTACAAATAAGTTAGTATAACGTCAATCACATAATTAAGTTTAATACTATAGTTTTGAGTTTAATAGCTTAATTATTATAGTTTTTTCAGTGTAATTACTATAGCTTTCTCATATTTTGACATATATCATTCATAATATATTTTAATAATAAAGTATGATTTAAAAACGTAACAAAAATATTTTTTTTTCGATATTCACCATTAGTGCATGGTGATTATCGACATACATCGGTGGTAGTCCGAATATAGAAGAATATAATAAAATATTCGGTCTTTCACCGATGTATTTGGTATATGTTGACATCCACCTGTGTATGTAGATATTCTCCAGATTTCGGTCTTTCACGGTATATATGACGTTCAAAGTGCCTTAAGCATCAAAACAATTTTATAGAGCGAATAATAATGAACTTCAAAACGTTGTAAAGGATTACTTTTAAGGATGAAAATCTAAAACATGCATTCTCACCTTCTAAAGTAAGATTTTAGAAAACTTGGTTTCGTCTAACACATTGTTAATATACAGATTATATATATATATTTGCTTTTATTACTAACAAAGATGAGCGCCCTTATTTTATATCTTATTGTTGGTCAGAAAATAAGAATTTTTTAATATCATTTTCTCATAAATAGAGCCAACAAATTTTAAGAATGCTCATTCAAAAAAGTTATTATACGATTAGCTTATTTACAGTTTGTATACAGAAACTACAGAACTACAGAAACTACAGTTTGTACAAAAACTACAGTTTGTATATTTATTTCTTTGCGGTTCCAACATAATTATTTTCAGAAATGGTCGAATGATTTGGTATTATTATTTTTAAATGGATTTGCTTTTACGTTAAATCAGTACACAAAACCCCTAATTTCAATTTCTCAATAAATTTTATTCCTTGTCGAAAATAATTTTTCTTCGTTTCAAAAAGGAAAAAAATAAAAATTTCTCAAGTAAGTATTTTTCATATAAAAGTTGAAATTAAAATGAAATTATCCACAACAGTATCTCTAAATAAGCAACAAAAAAGTTTTCAACTGTAACTTGAAAAACACAAATCTCGATATTTAAATTCCTCAGAATTAAATGAGCCATCAAGATGGTTCTTTTCGAAGAATTCCACATTCTATTTTGGCAACAGTTTAAGACTTTCCCGCGGTTGCAGATGTCCCGAGTTAATTGGACTGCATCTGTATTTGAAGTTCAATTAACTTTGCTGCAGACAGTGCTTACTCTGTTGTGGCGCTGTCATTTTTCTCTTTTTCCTTTCATCTTAGCAAGCGGCTGAAATGATGTTTGCATGGATTGCTTAATCTTTAGGACCTGAAATAAAATGTGTTTTTAATAGATAATTATGTCTCAGGTTATGTCGTTGAGTTTATTGAATAATTGCAAAAAATATATAGATTAATTTTCAGTTTAAATGAAGTCAATAAAGCAATGATAAAAAAAATGATTTTAAATAATAAATATATATTATGATTTAAATTAATCAAATATTTAAATGAAGGTATATTTTACCACAGATGTCTAATTTAAGTTATTTTAAAGAATCTCAGTTTTGCTCTATGTAGTTACTGATTAAATTTTCAATGTCAATATTGAAAAATTTCTAAACAATAGGAATTGCATATAAATAAATTAAACATTGCCATTCTGCACGACATTATATTTTGCGATGAATAATCCTGAAGAACTGAAAATAGCGGCAGTATTTCTTATTGAGATGCGCTCTGTAAACAAAATTTGAAATACTGAAATAAAATAATGATTTGATAACAAAAATTAAAGATATTCATAAAATTTGTAGAAATTAAGTTTCTGCAAATACTTTTTAAGCAGTGTGAAATCAGAAAAATCAATTCAGAAAGGTTTGTTTTTCATGGTGTCATTAAAAGCTCGTTTATTTTTGAATGAATATTTTCAAGAGAAAATATACTTACAATTACTTACTTACCCATGCACACAAAAATATGTGCTTACATTCTGAATATAGTTTGCTCCAGATTTTTTCAAAAATAATTTAGTATGCAATGAAGATTTTTAAAATAGTCGAAGCTGATATTTTATATTTTACCTGGTATTACTTTAAAGCATGCAAGCAAAAATGATAAGAAGAATAAGCATGCGGACATCTTTTTGCCTTTAAATGATGAACTATTATTAATAAAAAAAATTAAAAAAAAACGCTTTTTGCAACCATATCTATTTAATGTTTGCTAAAAATTTATTTATTTTTTTATGTAAAAAGGATTTAATTTTTTTTCTTAGTTTATTCATAAACTTCTTTTTGATAGATGTATTGGTCCTACTATTTACATAGCTTTGCACCGTTCTGTTTTTAGTGACATATGTGTCCTCATGCATCCAGTTATATCATAGAAAATATGATAAGAGAATAAAAAAGGATGCATTTAAAAAAAATCATCGTTTCTTGATTCCAATAAATAATGATTAAAATATATTTGCAATTACAACAGAATTTTTAAAAAATGTCATTAAAAATTTGAATTCTACAGACGCATGTGTAAATAAACTGAATTTCATATCCGGAACATAAAAAAATTAGATCAAAATATTATTAAAAAAACAGATAAAAATTATTTGAATAACACTTGAACAATGAAATTTAATGCTGTAAAATATGCTTGAAACATTTAAAAAAAAAAATTAAAATCAGAAAAAAATATTATATGACAAAAAATTATTATATAATTCAAATGAAAAGATAATTTTTTAAATTTAAAATTGATCTAAAAAAATCATATTCATGTTAATATATTTTCTGAAGTTACCATGGAAAAATGGAAAAATTTCGTTTCATTTTTATTTATTGAAAATCATGATAAGAATTTTTTTTAAAAAATTTGGGAGTGCGTATTTTATTCTCCAAATTATATTTGTGCCACATTTGATGGGTGTACACTCTAGCTTGTAGCACGCTAACTCACCCACGCACGCATACACACACACACACACACACATTCGTCTTTATTAGTAGTAATGCTTTTAGTTTTAAAACTTATAAAGAAAACAAAAACATGCTCTAATTTTGTTTATTAATTATTACACCAATATATAGTCATATACATCCTTGAAATTACATACTATGAATGGGAAAATATAACTGTTTATTTAAATTTTGGATCATAGATTGTCTAAAAGACAGTAATTCTTTTTTCTTTTGCAAAAATCAATGTTAATTTAAATATCAAGTCTGAAATTATATTTCTGATACTGCTGTTTTTAAAATTTTATTCATTTTACATTTATTCAAAACGTTTTTTCAAATATTCAGAAAAAATTTATTCAGTTTATTATTTGAATCAGAAATTAAATGCTTCATTGTGTCTGTGGAATCTAATTTAATAATTATTAATAAGTATTCTATATAGTTTCTTAAAGACTTTTTTTCATTTTTATTTTTTCGCATATGAAATGTAAAAATAAAAAATATTGTAACCTTGAAAAAATGCGAACTCGAAGTTTTCAGGAATCCAAAAGTTTCAGTGAACACGATAGCTTCAACAAGCGTTAGGTGAATTAAATTTGGCATTTGGGTTTTACACCAATTTTTTTGTTTTTATCAAATTTTATAAGAAATACTTTCAAAGGAAATCTGTATGCACGGTTCTCCGAGACAAATGAACATGATAGCTATAAAACGTAACGACATAGATAGATGAATATTGGTCAAATTGGTAAAATTGTCATACTGCTGTTACTGCATACTAAATCAAAGATACAATGACTTCAAAAAAGGAAATTTTCTACATGACATTATGACCAGAGTTGTAGTCCGATTTCATAATTATTTATCAACAGTCGGTTGAAAGTACATTAGTACTGGTGTTTGGTGTTATTTATATTTGTGTTGTTTTAATCGACTTGCTTTTTAATCGAATGCCAGGAATTAATTGCTAAAGATGGCACGATACTTTCAGTAGAAATTCTAGGTTCAGGCCAAAGCTCTGTATTTCATAATTAATACACCTCAATGGCATTCAGAACATTCAGGTCCAAAGTCTATGCGGGGGGATAGAGAGAGTGTTAGAAAGTGTGCAAGAAAGTTTTGAGGAGACTACTTATGCTTTTTCTCGTATTTATATTATTTCAAGTAGTCCTTCGTACCAACCTCTGCATGCGTTTCACAAGGTATTGACGATCACTATGTTTTTTAGTTGTGTTTATTTAATTTGTTTTATTCTAAACAAAACAACAGCAGATAAATCCGCATAATTTAAAATTGCGGTTAATCATAAAATTGGTCAATTGCGGTAGAGATTTCTCATAATTTAACTATTAAATTTTGGAAACCTATCATTAGAATTTATTTTATATTGCTTTACATTAATAGCTATAACTTGTTAAAATGTTAGAATTGTTCATATTGCATTAATTCTTATACACAATATACGATTATGTTTTATTCTAATTTTAAAGTAAGATTATTGACCAAATTTGTAAAACGTCGTTCAGATATATTTCATGTAATCGTGGTGTAACGCGATATGTCCATGTATTATTTCACATAGTTTCAGTATTAAGAATTGTTTTTAGACTCATATGAATTGGAGAAATTTATGTTCGTTGTTGTTTTCAATGAATTTGGTTGTATATAATGATAGAAGAAAATGATATATAACATGAATTATATTTATTAAAAATTGAGAAATTTTTCATTTATTTTAAATTTTGACGGAAATCAAAGAAAGGAAATTTCTACTCTAAACTTTGCCTCGTGAACTGCAATTAAGTTCTTATCCCCCTCTTAACGCATAAATTAGAATTCTGGTACAACAAATGCATGGCTTTAGCGAAAAATAGTTAACGAATACTAGATCAAAGGCATGAATTGAACAATTTTATTGTACAAATCTGTCGTAAGAATCTCTATCTGTATCTATATTCTGACGAACGAATATTTATTTTGAACAAATTTTTGCCAACTGAATAAAATCAAAACTTGACAAGGAAATAACTGTTGAAGTCACTGAATTTCGTTGATTTAAGTCTTTCCGTTAATGTTTATTGCTTTTGCATACATGAGAACGTACAGACCAGTATACAGTCAACTCTATGCTGATTTGATCTAAAATTAAATAAGAATCTATATTTTAGATGTTATACCTGTGTACCATACCATTTTATCTACATTTCTCTTTGCGTTCAGTAGTTATAGAGTTCACTTATAATCTTATAGTCAGATAGATGAACTTCCTGTAATATATTTCTTTTAAAATTTGATAGAAAATAACAAATTGGTTCAGTAGTTCATATGTAAAATTTTAATCTTTCTTATTCAAAGCATTTTGAGCTATTGTGTTCACAGACAAAAAAGGGGAACATATAATGCCAGAAATGGGTTTTTCGATGGCGGTGAAGTCTAAAATGTAAAGATTCGTCAAAATCTTGATTTCAAATTTTTTGAAGGTTACAATGCTTCATCGACACTTCTTATACGAGGAGCAAAAAATGGTCAGTTGCCAGCTAGAATTACGAAGCATTAAACAGTAAATTTATTCTTCATACTGATTGAAAGCAACAAGAACAATTACTCGTAAAAATTCTTTCATATTTAAGTAAAGATATGATTAATATAATTTCGGATTATAATATTGCTTTTAATTGCTCGCATTTGTTAAATTAGATCATCATCTTTGGTTTAGAGGGGCTATTAAATGGTTAAGAGTTACATATTTGTTATAAACCTTCGGGGAGCCCCTCGAAATGAGGATGAGATGCTTCCGGTATGGTGGTTGGATCTCACCACCTTGGAGAGTACAAAAAAAGGTGGGGGATCTGGCTGTCCCATCGATGACGGGACGTACTTTCTTCGGGAAGCATTGTACCGCGGCCGGTGATGACTCTTAAGACTCAACCATAGTTCCCACCAGTGTTGCTGTTGCGACGGTCCGATCATTCAGTTCTCGTTATCCGTGTGCCTTCGGGCTGGCCGGAGAGTCAGAGATATAACTTAAATATTTTTTCTTTGAATTTCAGAATAAGCCAGTTCCTTTTTAGATTTAACAGATAATTTTATTAAAAAATTACTTCGATTTAGATGCTGCAGGAAAATTACAAAAATTCTATAATCAAACCCTTTTAATTATATTAACAATTATGACAAGTATTCTTACAAGTTCTTACAAGTATGCGCAAATTTATTCCCGAAGTATAACATTCACAACAACACTTTCTAATTGTGATAGGAACACCCTTGTTTCAAAATTCTTATTTGCATTTATTCAGATAAATTACTAGGAATAGAAATAATTTCTGAATAAAAAGGGGTAATCCTTTTAGGACACATATTTTTACACTTTTCCACCACCTTCGACAAAAACATTTCCTTCTGCCTCTAATAAATATTAAACAGTCTCAAATCACCTGATTTTTTTTCACGTGTATCCATAATTAAATCATTCACACCAAAAATAAATGTCACTGTCCAAAAGAGGAAAAAAAGTAGGGAATACAGCCAAAATTAAGAGTGACACATTTTAAGGCATCTTCATTTCTTATTCCCAGTCTTTATTTACCCAAAAATAAAGGGCTTTCCGTCTATTGATAAAAAAACCCCTGAAAAATGCTATTCCACCCACAAAGTGATTTTTTAATCAAATTGTGATTTTTTTTCATTGGAGCTTCTGAATTCTTTATAAAACGAGAATCTGCATTTTAGATATTACACTTGTGTTCCAAATTTTATCTGCATTTCTCTTTGCGATTTGTAGTTATCGAGTTCACTTATAATCGAACAGACAGAATTTTGGTAATGGATTTGGTTCAAAATTTGGTACAAATCTATAAATTTTGTCCGCAGTTCAAATATTATAATTCATCCGTCCAGATAAAAATGTTTGTGAGTTATTCTGCTCCTAGACAGATAGACAAATAGAAATAAAGTCAGACATGGGTTTTCGAATTCAGAAACGCCTGAAATTTGTCAAAATCTAGATTTCGAATTTTTTGAAGGTTACTATGTTTCCTCTACATTTCGTATAAGAGAAACTAAGAATGATCAGTTACGAAACATTATTAGAAATTGCTAATTTATTCTCTATATAGATTGAAAACAACAAGAGCAATTATTTGAAAATAATTATTTCATATTTAAATAAATATATAATTAATATAATTGTTAATTATAATATTACTTTAAATTGTCTGTATTTGTTAAATCATATCATTTTTGCTCTAGAGTAGCTATTAAATTGATAAGAGGTGGATATTTGCTCTTCGAATTTAAAAATAAGCTAGTTTCCTTTCAGAATTAAAGCTAAACCTTAACATATAATTTTATTAAAATGAACTATTTCGATTAAAAAGCTTCTTGACAATAGACTATTCTATGATAAATATAATTTAATTATATGAATAACTACCGTAATTATATAAATAAAGTGACCAAAACTAAAGCTAAGTTATAGAATGAATTGGATCGTTATTTTTCCAGATATGAATAAATTTATTACCAAAATAAAAAAGTCCATAAAAACACTTTTTCATCTTGATGGAAAAACACTTTCATTTCAAAATTCTCAGCTGCATTTTTTTAGAAATATTATAGAAAGAGAATGAATTTTTGAATAAAAAGAGAGAAACATCTTTCAAGACACAGATGTTTACACTTCTCTACTACTTTCGGGCGAAAATTTCCATCTCCTTCTAATGAATATTTAACAGTCTCAAATCACATGACTTTTTCACGTATATCCATAATTTATTCATTCATTCACTTCAAAAATATACGCCATAGTCTAGAATAAGAAAAACAAGGAAATTCTGCCACCTTTTAAGGCATCTTCATTTCTAGTTCTAGGTCTATTTTATCCGAAAATAAATGACTTTCCGACTAGCAATAAAAACCTGAAAAATATTATTCCACCCACAAAGTGATCTTTATTCAAAGTGAGGAGTTATTTTTTCATTGGGACTTCTGGATTCTTCTTAGAAATGCAACTAGAGTGCGGGACGGTTGATAATGCTATAGAAAAACCATTTGAATATTTGTTGGATTTTTAGGTGAGCTGTGTGATGCACAGAACGATGAAACGAATTTTTTTCGCCTTTCCTTTGCAGCTTCTTTTACTGCAAATCATACATCATTTACATATATATGTGTTTCCTACCAGTTTCACGTGTTTCAATATTTATAAAAGGAATAGAATTAAAATATAAACACAATACAAAAATTCTGCTGTAATAATAGTTTTTTAGTGTAATCATTTGTAATTTGAAGTATGTTATGCATATTTTGAAAAGATTTCGAATTAATTAGATTAGTATTACATTTCGTATGAAGGAATAATGAAATTTTTTTTATTTTTATAATAATAAAAATCTTCAATAAAAAAATTCATAAATTTGAGAGAAAACCAAAATCTTTATTTTACTGAATTTCCGAGATGTTTTCAATTTTTCTTCTGAGTTGCACATTTGCGTAAAGATAATGTCTTAAAAGAGTCTTATGTTTAAACTAAAAGTCATTTTATGTCAACTAGTTTATGATAATATTGGCTATGTTTAAATTCAGTTAAATGTCTTATACATAAATTGATTTTCATAACTCGCTCAAGAAAGTATTTTTAAAAGTCCATTAGTCACGTGGTTTTTTTTTTCAAACAAATGTGGACGCGCTGTATTTGACAGATACATCAGTATTTATTGTTAACATTGGTTATTTATATAGCTTAGAATAGAAAAATAGAAATATATAAACTCAATTTGAATTAGACACAAAAATACACAATACTTTACAAAATAAACTAAGAAAGCAGAAAAAAAATTTTTTTTTTCTCAGACATAACATAAACTAATTATAGAAAAATGAAATAAGCGTGTGTCTATAAGATAAAGAACAACTAACGGAATGTTTAGCATTAAAATGTGACAGTTATTAAACAGTTAGTCTTTAAATATGTACATATATGTGAATCTAATTCTGTTTATTATATGCATGAACCTTCTTAATGGAGTCACATTCCAAGACGTTAAAGAAAAATAGCCATTATTAATGTTTGTTTTTTTATTAAAAGCTCAACTGTTCGCGAAATTTATTTTTTTGTTTGTATATTGTTTTTTCATGGTTTAGTAGCAGCGCCTTCTTATTCTTTAAATAAACTGAGTAAATAATGGGTAGAAACTTCTTTCCTTAAATTTTAACAATGGAAAAATATATGTGAATATTTATGTTATAAAAAACGAAAATATTTTAAATTTCATTGGGTGGACGACAAATATTCTTGACTATCATAAAAAAAAATGTTGAAAATTGATGAAAAATTGCAGATTAACTGAAAGTGTATGATATAATAGATGGTTTTCTGGAATTTTACAACGGCTCTTCTAAATTGATAATCTTTGTAAGTTATTATTTTCAAAAATTACCGCTTTTAAACGAAAATGTTTCATTTCCTAATTAAGTTTTTAACTATACTTTCAAAACATTACCTTGAAATGCACATTCCCTCCTCAAGAAATGTGCTTGCGCGAAATTTGCAACTCTATATTAAATGGTCGAGCCCATAGGGAGCAAGTAGTCACCAGTGCACGTGAATGATGAAATAGACGAATGATTCATAAGCATCTCGGGAAAAAAAATTGTCAACAAAAGGATTGCGCATTTTCAGTGATTACTGGGCTCTAACATATTTATTTGGAATTGATGAAATTGAATTATTTTTAAATTTCTCTTTGTTCTAATGGATAATCAAAATTAATCAATGTCATAATTGTTTCTCATTTAATTACCATTCATATTTTTAAAAAAAGCACTTTCTACTGAGTTTATCAAAAATTATTTTAGATTTAATTAATATAAATGGTAGAAAAATATCAATTTCCCACGATTACTTTTAAATCAAGAAAAAATATATTATATGCAGCATAGTTATAAATTATTGTAAATTATTTATTTTTGGAATCATTTTCAAAATCTCCTCGTTGTATATTTTCTCCTCTATAATGCACCAGTAACAATCTCACACGAAGAATATTCAAAATTTCATCAAAAGAAAACACGGATAAAGGAACTGTGAACTCTAGAGTTCAGCAACATGCAACCAAGTCATTAGTATTGTTAATTCATTGACCGATGCAATCAAATTAATCTGCTGCCGTGCGCTCACCTGCCTGGTGTTCTCATTCAAAAGGGGAAAAGTTAAGTTCCTTACTTTTCCCGCCAAAAAGATAGATTAACCGTAACTTTCGAAGAAAAAGAACGCCGCTTCTCAATTCTACTCTTAATCTGACATGTCGAAAAAGGCGTCTCGGCGTTGTTTCATCCACTTTCTCAATCATTAGTCAACCAGCGAAAGTCTAGGCAGTCTTTTTTTTACGTTATTATTCTTCGCATTTCTCCATTTTTTTTCTTTCTTTAGACTCACAGTATTACAAATGAAGAACTCCCTAAGAAATAGCTTCTAAAAACGTTCTTTGGGAGTAAATGGTAGAATCTTCCTCCTCAGACACGATAAAACAGTTGGGCTAGTGGCATTCAACGAAAAAGAACAGAATGGAATGAAAAAGTAGAACAGAAAACAAGTTATAAGAATGAAAGATGGTGGTATGAAATGGAAGTAGACTTTGGCATGGAACCGGTTTTAAATCCTTTTGTTTAACAGGGCGTAATTCACGGTTCCACTTGACTGAATTTTTCCTCCTTTCGATTTCTTGAAAAACTTTAGAAATAAAATTAATGGGCATTTTGTAACGGAAATGGTTCTGGTAGCTTTACAAAATATGAAGTTTACGCCTTTTCTTTAAAAGAAATTATTTTCAACAAGGCCATTCGTTTTATAGAGCACATAGCTTCTTTGAAATGTAACTATTTGGCTAAACTAGAAATAGACTACAGATTAATGGGCCATTAATTCGACGGATGTATGGGCACAGTTGAGTAAATCCTATTGAAGAAAGAAACAGCACTTTCTAATTGCTTTTCACATGCCGTAAGATGCAGACAAGTTATTTTATTAAAAGGGCTTAAGTGTTTCAATCATTTATTTATTTTTACTTTTATCTCTTTTGTTTTTCTTTTTTACTTAAGCCTATTTAAATGCTAAGAACTAAATCATCAATACAATTTTCTCTTAAATCTTTCGTATGCTTCGCATCTAGTCTTAGTTCTGCACTTCATGACAACTCTTATTACTCATCTTTATTATAAAGGTAAGATTTATTAACACATACTCTCATATTCTATTATTACATGTTAACTAAATTACTTTCATCAGTATTATATGCAATTCACCTACATGCACATGTGTACAGAGTTTGCTTAAGGTATAGTCAAATGAAAGAAATTAAATTATTTCTATATATATTTCTGTTTTTTACTTTACATCATTAGGAATCTTTTAAAATAAATTCTTTGGTAATGGCTATAAAAGATATGACCACCATATACCAGGTGACCTCATTCTATTTTCTTTTAAAAATTAGCAAGATTACCAGCATAGTATATCATTATGATTTAAGCCAACCAATCGGCTCTATGGAAATGAAAGAGCAGATAATTGGTCAAATATCCTCTTCTGACAGATGAAATAAATATTCTGTGCCAATCTATTACTCGTATTAAAAATGTGCTAAGAAAAATGGCAACGTTTTAGAATAATGCTGAAAAAGTCCAAAAACAAAATAATTTATCCAGAAAGTAAATAATTTTTTTAGAAGCTGAGGGTTTTCCCAACCAAGTTCTGCAGGGCATATAATTTTTAGAACTCACTAAGTGAGCGAGACCTAATGGCAAATATGCTAAATGTCAGTTTGAAAAACCAATGGGAACATTAAGGAAGGCGAACATTGGCGAAACAAATAAAGTAATGGCCAATAAATTGAGAAATCTACCCAATTAAAGATTCAATAAAGCAGGGTATATCTCCTTGGTTAAAAAACTCATTTTTGTTCCCATCTCCTTGGCACTTGATAAGAAAATTTTTATTTATATATTCTTAAAAATGGGCTAGTTACTTTCAATATAAGGTGCAATTTTTAATTTTATCATCGGAATTAAGGATCTGTTGTCTGTTAAAATGGTCAAAGTAGATCTTCTTGAAGGAATTCTCATGTTATGACCCGGAGGGCCTTAAAGTGAAGAAGTGTATTCATTATCACCAGTTTGTCTTTCTATGGAGCAATCTGCTATTTGATATTGCTGGGCTACTTCAAAGTTGTCTGTATTGATGTCCGTTCAGTCTTTACTAGAACAGAATAAGGAATTACATAATTCTGTTTATAAATATATGCTCAGTTGGAATTCAGTTCACCATAATTGGGGAATATAGGACCCAGTGGTATGAAAAATTAATCGCCATAAATTGCTAGTTCAATCTTATTTATTTTGTTCTATGATCTGTCATCTATTGCGATTAATGTATATTTCTTTTTACTTTCAATTATTGCTCTCTTTAAGATCCATGGAAGATTATTTTTTTAGATTTAGTAGGTGTATTGAAGGATGTATTTTGTTCTTTTAGGTGTTTGAGATATATTTTACATTAATTTTCTGCCTGTAAAATAATTGAAGTTATTTATATTACTTTGTCTCCTGATTTGTGAAAATAATGGTCAAACAAATATAATTTTCTTAAGCAATAATTTGCATTCATATGTTTAAAGATGATATAAAATCTATTTGGACAGATTTTGGAGGGTTTATAAGTGAAGGGAAAATCGAAAGGTCTACATCATATCAACATAACATACGTACTAAGCACGAAATATATCATTTATACATTCCATAATTTTTTTATTTTATGCAAAATCAAAAAATTTATTATTAATACATTTATTTCGAATTTTGTAATTAGTTATTATAAAAATATTTTTCTTATCTCTATTAATAGTACGTGCATGTATGTGTGCAACTCTATAAGCTAAGCTATTTAATCTATAGCAATACAATTTGCACAAATTTACTGGCACTTTGAAAACAAAAATTTGAAAATTGGTAAGGTTTTCTTAAATTTTTAACTTTAACTAAAATAATTGCCTCTGATTACAATAATTTCTAATAAATATTTTTTTTATTTGCACATAAATTTTGATGATTTTAAGTGAAAACGTTCGAAAATATTAAAGTACAAAACCTAGTTTTGAATCATTTGAAATGTATTAAAATTTCTTTTTAATGATAAAATTAAGTTTTGATATATTTTCCTGGATTTCATAGATTAAGATATATATATATAACTTTAATTAATGCATCACCTTGTTCCAATAAAGAATTTACAAATGGTTTCTTTTTTTATTGCATTTGATAATGTATATTTTGTTTGAAATATACATATTTATATTTATTTATCTCTACAAATAATAAAAATGAACATGTGTGTGTATCTCTGTAGATGTATTGGCCCTCTATAGGCCAGACTTTTGACGTACAATTTTCAAATTTAGCACATTTAGTAACTTTAAATTGGCACTTTGAGAAATAAGAATGTGCAGCTCGGAAAACGTTTTTGAAAGTTGAATTAGAATATAAAATAATTAAAAATTTGAAAAAATTTTGGTATTTTACCACTATAAATTCCGAAAATAATACAATAAAAGTGTATTTATATCTTTCAAAAGATTAAAAAATAATATTATTTTTTTAACAATATCATTTTTGCCGTATAATTGTTTTCTACTTTTAATAATTTTTCAAAAAAAAAAATTTACGCGTATTTTATTATTATTTGTTTCAATGCCGAAGGTAAATTCAATTATTTCAATTGTTAGTATCAATGTTTCATCTTGGTTGTTTTTCCATTGTTCAAGTCTAAGATATGAAAATTTGGCGAAATTTCCGATGAAGAATAGAAGTAGGTTTTATTCTATGGTATGCTTTTAATAAAATTTGTGATATTTTTATATTTATTACTAATAATTTATTTTATACTTTTTAGTACAAGCTTTTAAAAATGTTTTGCCATAAATTCAGAAAATATCACAGAACGATAAACTCAAATCGTTCTCAAATGGTTTTCTCTGTTGCTCGTAACATTTTCTCATGAATTTTTTAGCATTGTTGATGATCAAAATATGTAAATACAGAATATTTTTTGATGCTGAGAAGCTTTCAATGTAATGAAAGTTTTTTAGATGAATTTATGAAACGTTATTATATTTAAAGATTAATTTAAAATATGCAATGTTGAAAAAGTTTTAAAGTACCCTATTTAAACACTGCTACTCACTTTCACTTCCTGTGATACAGTAGGATGGATTGACACATATGTCGAAAATTAGGGGCACAATGAACATATCATTACAAGGCTTCTAAAGTAATATATGCATCGGATTTGAAGTTCAACAATATTTCTGAAAATTTCTTCCTATCTTATTGGACAATTTCTTGCTATAATATTCATTCCAACAACAAAAATTAAGGTTTTGTTACAATTCATATAATATATCACCTCCTTTTCCTGTAAGCGCATTCGTAGAAAGACGATCACCTTGTTAGAGTACACCATGTTCCACACTCGCAAGTTTTCACCAGTTATTGAGTACTCCACAGATTGAGTACTCCCCATATACACTAGTTCCACTCACGATCTCACCAACCACAAATGTGAATGCCTTGCTAGAAGGCATTTTCTGTCGCTCAATGAGAAGTTTTATCCCAAAGTTGAACTCTTTTCAAAGGTTGAGTATATCGCAGGTTTGCGCCATGCATTCAAAATTTGGCCTTCCCACCCTCATTAAATGCACCAAATGGTGAGATAAATATGGACTTATTCTTCCTAATTATTGATAACTTTCAATTCGTGCCATGCCAATTCCGATCAATTGGCTATAAATTTTGGAGTGTCACTACTCTGCTTTTGTGGCGTGTAATGATCTTAAATACCCGGCTTAAAATAGTTAGGAATTATTTTCCTACAGATGAAGTGCTGAGTCAATTTTTAAAGAACTGATCAACCAAAAGTATTTATTTTTCTGCATAAGGCATAAAAAGTGCAAATATTTCCTGTTAATTTTATTTTGGACATCCTTAGGATTATAAAAAAAACTTTTTTGAGGTACCTTTATTGAAATTTTCGTAAACGTATGTTCGTATGCCTTTCCAAATTTAAATAAAATTATTCTAGAACTCTTACAATTGATAGGGTGAAAAAAAGTCGCGTCTAGAGTGTTCTTTTTTTCACTATGAAAAATGATCTTGGGAAAAAAATCAATGTGACATGTTGAAGACTGATGAATATTTAAGAGAGTTATGATAAATGGAGTTACCAGTTTCAGTGGCTGAAAAAGATTCCATATTAAAAAAGTGTTTTTTTGCCTTAAGAAGCAAAGAAAAAACTTCTGATTGGTCAGATTTTCAGTTTTTGAATAGATTTATATCAAGAAATATTTGATTTCCTCATGAGACATGAAGTAAATAAATATAGATGCATTTGGTATTCAGACAAAGATAATGCTACCTTATTAATCATTCCTTGATGATTTACTTTCCATGACATTATCTTCTGTTGATGTCCTGATTATTTTTGTGATGCATTAATTCGTATGTTTAGCACATGTCAATGCGGCAATAATTATCGCATAGGTCTGATTACTTCTTGATAATGATTACTTCTTGCAATAAAATATGCAGTAAATAAATAAAAAGGTAATGGTATCCAGAAAAAAAAATTCAACTTTATTAATTAATCTTTGATGGCTTACTTTCCATGTGATTATTATCTACTAATGTCCTGGTTATTTTTTGATGCAATAATTCGTACGTTTATCGAAGCATATGTTGATATGGCAATATATGATCGAATATGTATCGTGAATAATTACTTCTTGCAATAAAATTTGCAAACTATAACTTTTATTTTTGTCATTATATATAATTTTCTCTAATCACCGACGAATAAAATTGGCATTAATGAATAATATACATTGTGAATCAATATGACCTGCTATAAATGTCATGATATATTCCTAGTGCATTTTAAAGTAGAAACAGCAATTAGCTTTATACACCAAATTTTCGAAATCAATTTGTTCGGTAGTGATGTTAGTTTTATTAGGCATTAAAAGCATTCCTGTCTCCAAAGTCATTATATGGAATGTTTTTCGTTTTGATTTTTCAAAAATGATCTTGTTACAAAACTGAAAAATAGAAATTGAATGTAATCAATCTAATATAAATTGTTACACATGTGCATTAAAAAGTGCATATACAATGAAATAAAACTGCGGAGAAGTCGAAAATCAATTTTATACTTAATTTTAATATTGATATGGTATTGAATCCTTTCATACAGATATTAGTTTAAACTTCATCATAATAGTAACCAGAGGGAGAGATCACCTCGCAACTTTCGCTCATACTCTCCAATAAAGGTAATTTCCCTTCTTCCGCATAAAATTGAGAAGTGAAAGACTACGAATACCTAACATGGCATCGATATCCTTGAACGATAGTTATGAAATACAGATCTTTGGAGTGAATATAATATTTTTTACTGAATCTATCGCGATAATATGTATTTTGGACATTTTGTCACCTGCCAATTGACATCCGAATTTTATACAAAACTTTACTTGTACAAGTTAATTTATGAATGACATGGAGTTGAGTCACTGAATTTACATGCATGTCAAATATGGATAGATAGATACTCACTGTCTTAGATGGTGTTGTTTCAAAATTGGATAAATATCAATATTTTGAATGCTAAACCTGTTGCCAAATTTTATTTATTTAGGTTTTGTGTTTTAGAGTCTTCTAATTCATTCGTAATCGAACATTCTGGGAGAAAACTTTCGGTGAATTGTTTTCATTTAAAATTTGATATAAATTTACACATTTGGTCGTAATTCTATACTATATCACATTTCACCCTCCTAACTTAAAGTTTTAGTGCTCACAGTCAGTCTGACTGACTGACAGACACACAGACTAAAGCCAAAAAAATATTTTTTCGGATTCAGAGATATCTGAAATCTGGAGATTCGTCAAAATCTCGAGGCTGTATTTTTTCATGATTGCAATACTTCTTGTATACTTCTTATACAATAAAGTAAAAAAATCGCCACACTATGTAAGAAATTTTAAAAAATGTTATAAAATGTTATGAAAACTGTTGAAAAATTAAAAATTAAAAATTTTTATAAATAATTGTTACTAAATTAAAAATTGTTATAAATAATTGTTATGAAATTAAAAATTGTTATAAATAATTGTTACAAAATTAAGAAAATGTTTATAGTGCACAGGTTCTTTTGACTCGATCTTTTCTCTTTTGTTTAAGAATTTTAAGAATTTATAAGTTTATACGTGTTACTTCCTATACCTTCATGGGAAAGCTAGAAAAAAGATTAGAACATAAGAAATCAATGAAACAATTTACTTCACTTTTTGCAGAAGGATTTATGTTAAAATGGCTCTTGCGGGATTTTTAAAAAAAATATTATGCCTCTGACAGTATACGAAAGTAAGTTGCAAAGATTCAGAGGTCTACTCTCAAGGGTCACTACGATAGGCAAAATGATGACAACTCATATTTGTCAAATATTCATGAAATTTTGCAAAGTGATCATTATACGGAGTCGTAACAAAACGCACATTTTGAAACTCTAGAAAATCTAATCGAGTCTTTTCCTGCTAGTGAAAAAAATAGCAAATCTTTATAAAACGCATTATCTTATGATATGAATAAATTGTTTGGAATTTATCTTAAAAATTCCTTTTATTTTGAATGAGAAATGATGAAAATGTTTTTTTGAGTATGCATATAAAACTGAAAGATAAAAGTTATGAATTTTCAATTAGTATGTTTAAGCTTCTTTTACCAAAAGTCAATTATATGTAAAATCTAGATTTTCTTGTTCCTTTTTTTAACACAGAACAATAATCACTTACGTTAAACAAAATTATCTTATATGAATGAAATGGGGGAAAAGTAGTGAATACAGAAAAGATATAGAATAAGGAAACTGAGTTCAAGTTCTGTTTTTCTATTTAAAAGTTGCATTATCGTCTTAAATAGAACATATTTAAATGAAAAAAATACTCATATATTCTGATTATATTTTGTTATTATTCAAATATCCAATATGATAAGGCAGAAGTGTGACAATTTGCGATCAAAATTACCCCACATATGTGCTAAAGATCAAAAAATAGGTGCATGTTTTGATGGGTTAAATATACGTAGATATACGATGTCTTCAGGAGTAAAATTCTGTATTTAAATCGAAAGTTTTTTCGATTTCATGGATGTTTTTTATAGATGTAAAATTCATATAAACGCAAATGACCTTATTCATAAAGAAGCAAGCTTCCATTTAGGATTTACAATCGTTAACTATTTGTAACATTAGTTTGTTCAGATAATTCTGGATATGTTTTTAATAGAAGTTAATCATTGTTTCAGATTATTTTCAGCTTTTCTATGAATACTTCAATAAGACAAAAATGGATTAGAAAAGCTTATTTATTTTAAATCCATTCTTATTTATTTTAGATCTTGGAATGTTTGCGTTCTTCGTGAAACACTATGATCAACTTTAATATTTTAAATATTTGAATATCCTACTAATTTTTTTAAATATCCTAATAATCTAATATCCTACTAAATTAAATATCCTTAAATAAATTAGGAATTTTTTAAATATCCTACTAAAAAACTATGTGAAGCAGGAAATATTCAGATATAAATTATAATCAATTCATCTAATTCACACAACACAGATTTCTAATAAATTTAAATGCTTTTTTTATCCACTTGAATAAAATCAGATGAAATTCCCCATAAAGCATGAGTTTGATATTTTCAATTCACCATATGAGCTATTTCAAAATGAGACTCATCTGAAACCGGGCACATGGCAATCTTAAACGGCATTTAATTTTTTTAAACATTTAAGAGACAATCAGTTTTCTTGAAGTCATACTTTAAAAGTAACAATGTTAGAATGCTATTAATGAAAAGAGTCAACGTTCCGATTATCTTTCAATTTATTACAATTAAGAAGAAATTGCTTTGCAATTCATACACACATACACACACTCGCACGCACGCGCGCGCGCACACACACACACACACACACATACACACACACACAGAATCTTATCTTAACAGAAGTTTCAATACATAATTAAGATTGGAATCCAAATAATAAGTGATGTGATCAATATAATTCTTGATTTTTTTTAAATTTCTAAATTTTCTACACATTTTTGTAAGGATTTAAAAATATATAAACAAGATATAAATGCAAATATAAAGAAATTTAAGTGTGATATTTATATACATGAATATTCGTGCTCGTGCAAGTATTCGAAAATGTAGAAAGATCAGATTTTGCAGCTTTTTTCGCATATTTTGTTATTTTTATATACGTATTACAAATTCATTTGGAACCTCGATCTGATATTAGGATCTGAAAATTTCGTAGAGTTGTAAGGCAAACTATATAAACACTTTTATAGTATAATTTTATATAATCAAGAATAAAGATTATCATATTATTGTGTCATTTAAAACATTACTTTCATTATTCACAATGTAAAAATCTTTCATGTAAACTTAGAAATATTTCTTTTAAAAATCGCTTAAATTATCTTCCAATTTTATCTATCTGTTATAAAAATGACAGCATTTTACAAACTATCTCAGAAACTAGAATTGATTTTTCATTAAAAGACTCAAGAGTATACTGATGACTCTCTGACGCTTGCTGAGTTTTTAGAAGCAAGTAATTACGTCGAGAAGAAGTAATCAATGTGCCATTAGAAAGCAATGTGCCATGGCTTTCTAATTTTCTTTTTTTCATAAAACTGATGCTATCATTATGTTCCTGATTTCCTTTTTCGCTTATTTTATCTTGAAACTCAATATGATTGGAGCAAAATATACAATTTAAAAATTTGGGAGACAAAGCTGGCTGATTTTGTTGAGGAAAAATAAAGAATATAAACGTCAAGATAACATTTTTAATTTTCTTATAAATTTGCTACTTAGTTGGAACAATATATAATAGTTAGAAGGTATAGAGAGACAAATTATCATGAGACCATGAAATGAATTATTTTTCATAATAATAATAATAATGCTGCATGTAAACTCATCCTAATATTTTGTTATATCTTAATTGTATACTTTTACAAAAAACTAATTTAATTATTTTCCTGGTTTGACAACTAATAATAAAATTTCTATTGAAAAAACAAACAAAAAAACATTATAAAAGTTATTTTGGACTGATTTGATTTTAAATTATTTCTAAATTTATGAAGATAATTTGACCCCATAATTATTAGCTAAAATTAGTTTATTTATGATTTTATAAAGTATGTTCAATAATAACTCCCATTATAAAAATTAAAAAAAAATACTTAGCATTTTCGAGTTTGAAAAAAAGCCCATCTTTATAAATGAAATAGATCATTTATTTACCTTAAAATTATTTCATATTTCACAGATGAATGAATGTTTTGAAATGATATTCATACATTTTAACTTTAATCGCACGAACATAAAGGAATTTACGCCATCATACGTCATAAACATCAAATTGGCGAAAGAGCATTTGATCGTTATTGATACAATAATAACCAAATCCTCATGCCAAATGAATCTTCGGTGGATACATGATACTTTTAAATTTTCGGAACCGAGATTGTATTACAGGTCACAGCTCTCAATATTAAATTTTAGTTTCTCATATACTAAGTATAGATGATGTCTTGTAATTGTTAAAAATTAGAACTCGGGATTTTGACGAATCTTATTGTTTCAGTCCTCTCTGAGTTAGAAAACACGTTTTTGGCATTATATCTGTCTATTTATCAGTTAGTTTGTCTGTCTGTATGAGAGCATGATCTAAAAAGACAAACGAAATTTTATTATTATTTATGAATTTAACCTAGAGTAGTTATTGGTTTTCTGTCATTAAGTATTGTACATATTTACCCATTTCATCCATTCTATTAAGAAAATATATAAAAAAATTAAAAAGACAATTGTTATAAATTGGTACTTTAAATAATAAAAAAAGTAATTTTTTTCGGATATTGCAGATATTGAAATAAGAAAATAAATGACCTGAACTTGGCTCCTGATAGCTTCAAAACAATCAAACAAATCAATAATGTAGCCATTATATTTAAGATTAGGAGTACTATAGCAGATTTTCGGTGTGAAAATGAGAATGTTAATCCTTATGTTTGCAACAAACCATATTTTTCTGATTGCAAGGATTTTAATTCCTGTATCATCCCAGAAGTAGATCCAAAGATTCTTCTTAGTGCGTTCTAAATATTTTTTATAGAATTGAGATCTACTGGGTTGGATATACCACTCGACAAATGCTGCCTTTCTTTAGAAAATTTTTCAAAGGCAGAATTTCGAAGGGGCTAATGTGCAATCAAAATGTATCATCATCAACAATTTCAAGATAAATGATTAACTTGAGTCTCTACAATATCTATTCTTTACAGCTGAGTCGTAATTTAACCAGAATCAAAGATATGCAGAAGTACAAAGTGGCCACAAAATAACTTTCCCTGTTCGCCAGCATCTGCATCTAAAACGAATGAAGGAAATGGAATTGCATTTTCCTCAGAAAAAAAAAAGTTTGTACCAACAATTGCCCATAGAGGAAATGATGCCTTTGTAGGAGTCCAGTTATGAATGAATTCACGAAACTCACAGAAAATAATCTTTTATTCATCAACGTTAGGTTCTAATGGATTCTGTACAACATTTTCTATAGGCTGACCTTTTCTGTGTACAACATATTGCATACAATGTACGACGCTCTCTACTGCTTCGTGTAAACTGTCAGTTTTGATGTTCATAATAGTCCGTCTGATGTTTTGTTTTAAGACATGCAAATTTGAACGCCACAAACTAGACTACTTGCGTACACTACGGATTTTGGGTACCTCCACAGCCAGAAGTTAAAAGGAGAGATGTCTGAGGAATGAGATGGCTATTCCGTCTGAAAATATTGACTGATAACAGAAGTACCTTTCTGAGTACCGAAATGCTATCATAAATGACTTTGTACTGATCGATGAGGATGAGACCGTGTTCCATTTTGCAGAAAAAAAAATATATTGCATTGTCCTTGCTGCCATATGCCAGTTTTCCATATTTTTTGCTATTAATGGTGTAGGTAATAGGACCTGTTTGAGTGAGATTCTCCAAAAAAGTACAGTCTGATTATGAAATTGGCATTGAAATCGCACCAAACGGTCACATTTGGATTCTTGTGGGAAGTTCACGTGCCCAAATACGGCAGTTCTGAGTATTGACAGAACCATTAAAATAAAAATTAGAAACCTCTTCCTACAATCTTTTTCAAGGCCAGTCATTGAAAATCCTCATTCGGACAAGAAACATTAAAAAGGAAGTGAGACATTTTTCATGATCTGTGATTTGTAATGCTTGCACATGACCGATCTTATATGGATAGAAATGCAGCATTTTACATAAGATTTTTCATATAGTAGCATACGGCATATCGGTTTGGCGAGCAACTGCATAGCACTTTGATTACTACTAATTCCCGTGTCGCTGAACACCGCTATAGCAACATCTGTTACTGCATCATCTGGTACTGCTTTTGTCCTCTGCCAGCTTTAAGTTCTAGCGAACCAGTTTCCTCAAATTACTTTAATCGTTGCTCTCAATGCTACAGCAGTCATATGACCTTTGCGCAAGTCATGAAGGGTTCGAAATTGTTAAAGAGCAGTCACTCTTTAACAATTTCTACTCTGTTCTACTCTTGACACTGTATAGAGTAGAACAGTTTTACCAGTAAAAGATGCGGAGGGATGGCAAGGCCCATATTAAGCACACATCAATAGGTAATCACGAACAACAGCCAAGAGCATATCAATAGTTCAGAACGAACTGCTAACAGGTCGTTTGCTCTTTGGATCATGTTAAAAATAGCTTTTGCATGCGGGGATAATGTTAAAAATAGATCTTACTATTATATTATTAGGAAAATTCAAGGATTGCATAGCGCTGCTGTCACGCACGCACTAGGAATTTTACATAATTCATCTCGATATGCCGACATTTAACACATATTATTCAATATCGCCCTATTCATTTGTCCAATGAATGCTAACTCATTAGTGAAAGATGGCATGCACCTTATTCAAGAATTCTTATTCAAGAATCTTAAATAAGTCTTTTCCGATTTTCAGAGAATCGATTTTTTTTTTTTTGTGTGCTTTTGAAGGAAACTTTTACCATTGTTCAAAAAGTTTAAAGATCTTTTTTATCTAGCCTTTTATGTAATAAATATTGTTCCATTCGTAGAAGTAATATTCCAAAACGGTTTTATATACATTAGCTCTTTGTGATACGAATTTAACACCACGTATCGAGGATTTATCTCTCTTTCTCCGCAATTATCATAGTATTCACAAGAACGGAGTAAAATTTTCGTTCAACGTATTTTGAGGTATTTTTCAAATGGCTGTACCAACAATTTTTTTATTGGAATGTGTTCTCCAAATCAAAAAACAATAAATAGTGTTGGAAAGGTACCTGTAGCATGAAAATCCCCATTGCTAGACAGAGTAAGAAGAAAAGAGAAAACAACGTGGCGTGTCTAACAGAACAGTGAAATTCAACAGATTCTTTTCTGCTTGGTACGTGCATTAGTACTACACATTATACGCCGCATGCAAACTGTCATGGTGGTTGAAGTAGGCAAGTAGAAAATTTGTGAAACACATAAACTGGTTGAAGTAGGCAAGTAGAAAATGTGTGAAACACATAAACTGTTTTGCTTTCTGTTGCTTATCTGCTAATTGGTTATTTTCACTTTTCTTCTTAGTCTGGCTGCCGCTATTGATTTCCATGCTACAGATATTGTTCCAATACTATTTATTATTTTTAAGCTATGGAGAACATATTTTAATACTATAAAGTTGCATTGCTCTTTGAAAAACTTTGTTACTATAATTATAATTGTTAAACTTTTATTTTTCATATGATTCTTGAGTGCCTATTTCAAAATGCCTACAATGCCTACTTACGAAATAACCAAAATTTATATAAACAGTATGATAATTATGATGCATACATATATATGTATCGTAACTAGTCAATAATCTTCAATGGCCTTTCTAGAGAAATGCCTAAAGCTAGGAATTGGTGCTACAACTTGTTAGATTGCTATTAATAAGTTAGCAATTGAATTTTTTTCTTAATTATTCGTTTAAACAATTCCATTATATATGATGTTCCCAAATTAATCACGAGGATTTACTATTTGGAGTCACAAATTTAAAGAAGAAACACAAAAGAATCCGTCAGATATAAAAATTGAAAATTTTAAAAGGTTTTAAATATGTTTTTTTATTCATAGATATTTACATAACTTGGATTATTCTCCAAAGTATATATGATATTCATTTTCAGGATTTGCTAATTTCAATAGCTGCAAAAAATGTGGATTTTGAAAACAAAATTTAATCTCAAAATCAAATTTAAGCTAAACAATATACTTATAAACCAAAACCATATCTCAACAATTTCACATGCAGACAGATCCCAAAACAAAATTTTCTGTAAAAGATTTTATGATTAAATATACAATTCTTTGCTGCAAATAGTCCATTCACTTGTTCCATACAAAAGAACAACTAATCTTCCCTATACCATAGTGTCTCCAAACTAAAAAAAGTCACAAAAGAAGGTTCAACTTTGTCCAAAAAAATCTTGCTTTTTTTCAGGGAAAAGGAATCTTTTCATCAATCCACTCCCTGCTGAAAGTATCATCAACTGCAAGACATCTAATCAACGGAAAGCCTTTAATCCCAATAGATACACATTCAATGATCTTGGGATCGTGGTAGATAGACCCCGTGTGACTTGGAGTCTCCAAAGAAAATATTGAAACAAAAAAGTGACTGATTTAATACAATCATTACATTTGCGAGCAGTCAAGTGTTTGTTTCTATCTGAAAGAAGAGGAACCTTAATCTTTTGATAATGCAGCCCATAGAGCTAAAAAAAAGGTCTTCTAGCGTAGCTGCAAAATTGCTGTTACATTATTTGCTGTTCTTTGAAAAAGGTGGCTTTATAATAAAGTGATAATAAAGATAATAAGCTTCGCTAAAAGGCCTTTAATAAAATAAAATATCTCCTGGGGATTCTTAACTATATATATATTTATTTATTTTCCTTTCACCGTTCCATCATTAATGAAAAAAAGGTAATTGTAAATGGATGAAAGAATAGAAATTCTACTTTCAAGTTAATTGGTCCAGTTTACTCTTAATTGTCCATGCTTCAGTGGACATAAATTGTTTTGATATAAATAAAAAATGAAAATGATAAATACGCAGTAATTTTTGTCGGTACTGTTTTATTTAATTATATTTCATATAATTTTTTGAGAAAAAAAAAAGGAAAAATGAATGCGGAACGAAAGGAAAGTTTTCTACTTCATGCATTAAATTTCAAGAAGTGTATTTCATTAAACATAAAATTGACTAAAGATAATGGTAATAAAATACTGAAATATTAATGTATATTAATATAATCATTAATGTATATTAGCAAATCATTAATGAATATTAGCAAATTTTATCAATAAGTAATTTAAAACAATGTAATGTAATCTTGTTTTTAAATGTAATTAAAAACATTTTTATAAAAGGCCATGATGTATCAACTATGTTTTCAACGTCCTTTTCTGTCTTGTCTTCTTAAAATGAGCTCAATTATGAATTTTGTGGTTCATGTTTTAATAAGATTTCTGCCATTTTTTCAGATATAACGTATTTTATGCTATATCTTTTTTGAGAGATAATAATATTTTTAGCAGATGCGGTATAATATAGTGAGTAAATTTAGTAGCCCTTATAAAGAAATAAAATGTAACCAAACATTTTGTGAATATGATAATTTTTTAAGTATTTAGGTATGCATGCAAACATATTAGATCAAATCACATCCAATAACAGTTCCAAATGATGATACGTTGATCTTACTTGAATGGTATAAATTAATGATAATAATTTTAATAATGTATGATGATAATTTGATTAATTTAATGTTGATAAATTTATTATTATAACATAAGTGATTAACATAAAATCAAGAAGTCAGTTATGATTACATTGCATATATTTCTTCCTAATTATTTAGAAAATAAAAAAAAAGTTTTAAAATACTGAACAAAAAAAAAACTTTTCTCTTTAGCTTAGGACACTGAATAGGTCAGTATAGTATTTTAGGGAGAGGAAAAAAATCACTTATTTGTTTCCATAACTTTGCTGATGTAGATATCTTATATGGGTCAGAATGAGGATCAAGAGACACGAACAGAGTGATTTATAATGCGTTTTACATAATTTGCATAGACAGAACTCTGAAATCTAACACGATATGTTGGAAATAATTTTAATTCGCACTGAGGGAAAATTCAAACATATATCAGTGTAAATGAACAGAAACCAAGAAGTGAACATTCAACTTTGCTGATTATTTAACCTACCTAAATAGTCTTTCGCTGCCAAATTCAATTAATTTTTCTTTACTCAATTGACAGATGATGTTGTGACAACTTTCAGAATCATTCCATTATTATGGGTGTTTTGAATGTTATATAACAGGTAATATAAGAATTCCAAAATGTGAATTTAAATATTACTAGGTTTTTGAAAAATTCTTGGATAAAGGAGTGAGAGTGAAACTTTTAACATCGAATTTTCGTATTTAAATAAAATGCTTTTAAACTTAAAGGTAAACATTAAATTAAAAGATTAAAGGTATTAAAATGATCTATAAAATGAGCTACAGAACTTAATGATAGCATTTTTAAATAAGATCAGGGGTGAAGTTATTTTTCATTTAAAAATCATCATAAGTCTTTATTCGTTTTTCAGTGAAAAATCAATATTAGTCATCGTCAGATTTCAGTGAAAAGTCAAAATTTTTCATTCTTTTTTTCAGCAAAAATTTTGGAATTCCTCTAGGTACGTGCTATATCGAAAGGAATAAACAAGGAAAACATCTGCATTATTTTTTGAAAGATTCGACTTTGTTTAAAAGAAATAAGGCAATCGGCAAGAAATAATTACAACTGTTTTGCATTTCACATCACCATATGAACACAATAATACTTATTACTTCACAGCAAAAGTGCTCTGTTCTAGTCCGGCTGGCATATGCAGGGTTAGCAAGAAATGTTACCCAATTCAGAGGGCTCTAAATTACGTTTTACTGGTCCAAATAAGATAAAATTGAACTACAGATTATTCAGATGATGCGCTTTACATTTATTAATTAAAAAAAATTGTACAAAATTTACCAATAGATAACGCTGTAGCATGAATGGCATTTATTTGAATATATTGGAAATGTGATACATAATTTGAGTTACAACGCACGTCTATTTCCATTTTTCTCTGGAGAAAAAGAAGGCGGATTCTGCACGAACATTAGTTTCTTCTCTATTTGTTATGCCTACATTGCAAAAAAAAGCGCTACTGGTCAAATTGTTCTGCCAGAACCAACAAAACTCCGTTGCAACACTAAAGGAGTTTCCTCTTATGAAGCAGATACGAAGAGGTCCAATGTCTCCAGGTGCCCTACGCAAGATGATGCAGAAATTTGAAAAAAAAACTGGGCAACTTGGCATTCTTCCAGGTAGAGGACGAAAAAAGAAATCCCGGCTTACAGCTTCGAAAATGTTGAGACTGCGCTCGTTGAAGCAAGCAGTCAGTCGTCTCATAATAGTGTAAGTTTGCCAATTGTTTTCCGTGTCTGGATATGCCGTATTAAATTGCACGAAAATACGTACGGCAAATTTTACATTTTTATCCATACAAAATCAAATCTGTGAACCTGTTGCAGGAAGGGGACTTGGAGATCCATAAAACTTTTGCACTTCAGTTCCTTGCTCGAATGGTGGTTGGCACAATTGGTCTATGGAGGAATGAGACCCACTTTTGCCTCAATGGGGAAGTTAACACCCACAACTGTGGAATTTGGGCAGAGGAAAACTCTAACATTATCCAGGAACAACTCTTGCATTCTGAAAAAGTGACAGTATGGTGTGGTTTTACAGTTACCTGTATCATTTGACCGTATTTGTTTGAAGATATAACTTCAGATGGAATCCAAACCTGTTCCGTCTCAGGACAACGGTATCAATCTCAACTCTTCTACAGCGCGGATGCCTTCAAGGCATCGTTTTTATGCAGGATGGTGCACACCTCATATTGATCGTCGTGTAAAGTGATTGTTAATACAGCATGAGTTATAAGCCGTGGTATCCCAATAGCATGACCTTCTCACTCGCCAGACACCACGCCTTGATTGTGGGGTTATTTGAAGGACAATATCTTCCGTCAAAGACCATTATATCTACCAGATCCGAAGTATAACATACGAAGCCATATTCTTAATATTCCGGCAGACTCACTTCGGCCATCTACAGAAAATAATGTTCTCCAATTAGAGCATATTGTTGAAAATGAAGGTGGACATATTGAGAAATTTTAATGTTAATTTATTTAACAACTATAAACCATATTAAATGGATTATTGGTGTCTTATATCGCCATTTAACGGTGCATTTTTGTAAAAAAATGTTTTATTTAATAAATGTGAAGCGTATCATCTCAATAATCTGTAATTCAAATTTTATCTCATTTGGATCAATAAAACGCTATTTAGAATCCTTTGAACTGGGTAACTTATTTATTGCTAATCATGCATTTATAAATGTAAAACATTATAGACAACTCGTATAGTACATGATATGATTAAATTAAGAACTATTTCAGAAGAAGACATATTTTTTTCTCTCGATTTTTGGTATCTTGAAAATGCATTTGGTCTTCTTTATTTACTGTACTTTGAAGAATCTTTTAAAAAATCATTGGCTACCATGATAAACCTAAAAACAGTTGTGCCACTTAGTTCACTCATTTTCATTCCAAGGATTTTAAAGCGTTCTGCATCAGACACCCGTTCTGCATCGGCATCGTCTTTAATAGCACAGATAAACATTAAAGTAACCCTAAATATGTTGTTATATTGCCTTTTATATTTCCTGCTTCCTGTGATTGTATAAAATTTCCATATCTCGCATCAGCATATTTAATATGGTAATCTATTAGCATAATACAATAATTAGTTTGATTAAGTTTATTTAGATTTTAATTAAAGCGTGTTCTAACTAACAAATCGTTTGAATACTTTGTATTTTAATTACTTTTCCATCCGACAAATTTGCATAATTCCTAGTTTAATGGATATTTATTCGACCTTATAAGTATTTACAGGGTCATAATAAACGAATGCTACTTCCAATTTTTTTTGTTATAAAATAAATTATGCAGAATAAATTATAGCAGCGAGCAAGAAAAAGAAATGCAACATACGGAAATGAACGAAGACAATGAATATAAAAAAATGAATATAAAAAATGAATATAAAAAACAATGTATATAAAAAATGAATATAAAAAACAATGTATATAAAAAATGAATATGAAAAACAATGTATATAAAAAAGAAGAGTGAAAAATAAAGATAACAGATGTGAAAAGATTTCGCATGAACATATGAAGAAAATTAGACATGAGATTAGACATTAGATTAGTCATGAAGAAAATATACACACACGTTATTTGCATATTTTTTGTAATAGTATGCATCAGCTACAATAATAATCATTAATGGATGCCTTACAAGAATCCTAGGAAAAGGAAAATAAGATTATGAAGAATAAATATAACAAAATTATCTAATCTATGAGAACAAAGCAAAAACCAAAAAAAAAGTATATATATTTTTTTATATTTACTTCATTTATTATTTATAAATTTTGGTTTTATTTTAAAATTTCTTAAGAAAATATGCTAAAATATTAATGTAATTTAGAAACTGAAAATATACAACATTACAAAATTTTCATTATTTCTCTAGCCATTATCCATAATCTAATACTTAATATTCTTATATACGGTAGCAAACACTCCTAATGTGTGTATCTCGCTGACTGAGCAGATCCATTTTGTGCTTTTTTGTTACTGTAATTATGATTTTTTTTTAAAAAAATAACCGAATCTAGTGACGCTTTAATGCGAATTCCTATTAACAACAATAAATTCAGCAATAATTCCTGAACTAGAATCAGCGTCAGTATACTAATTTAACTGCAACTTTTGCTCGCTGAAAATTTTTTCATAAATATTATGTCTACATTAAGTCAAATAAAAATTTAATATGTTTACCTTTTAAGTATATATTTGTGTAAGACAATACAAAATATTATGTAGCCTCAAAACCAAGAATTTTGACAGATTAAAACATGTCACAGCTGAATAGAGTCGCAAGAAAAAGAAGGGAGAGAGACATTTATAGAAATAGGAAAAAAAATTAGATAATATATATATATATATATATATATATATATATATATATATATATATATAAGGCTTGAATTAAAAATTAAAATATTATCCACATACATTGTTTTATTTTATATCAACAGACTTAAATGTAATATTTGAATAAAATCGAACAACATAAAATGAGCAATTATGATAGTTTCAAACGCAGAAATTTGGAGTCAAACGGAGGACTAGGAATTTGAAATAAGCCCTCGTCTATCCGGATAATTAAATCTATTAAAATACTATAATAATTGTACTTTATTTAAAAGTCTTTTAAAGTGTTTCAATTGCCAATAAGACACCCGGATCTAAAGAATAAGTATTTCATCGAAACATAAAGTTAAGATTATATATTGCAAATTTGAATGACGCAACTAGGTCACATGATAAACGTCACTTTGCACGCAACTTCTCTAGATAGGTGAGATATATCGATTGACTCAGATCCACCAGAAGAAATCCCTAATTGAGCCACCATCATTTGAATTAATTCGCCATATGAACATTTTTATTCCTTTTATATTTTGAAAAAGTTGTCATTTTTAATAATCAGTACTTTGAAATGTTTGACATTTTATTTGCTTCTTCGATGTAATATAGAAATGTCATTCGCTCACATTTCAATAAAACTGTTGGAATGAACTTCTAGGTGAACTTCCAAAACAATTTCACAGCTGTGATTCCCCAAAGTAAAAGCAATTCGCCGTAACCGCGTCATTAACTTGAAATTCGGCTAGGGACGCATTATAATTAATGGTTAAAGTAAGATCATTAACTTGGTGGCTTTCGAACAGAAATAAGCTCAATTCAATTAATCGCTATTTTTATAATTTACGTTTAATGAAGGAATTGATTAATATGATTTTACAACTAATGGCTTTTCGTGATCTTTTATATTGGGAAATTTATTTTCCTCTCATTTCGATCATTTATGGGATTTTATTTCATTAAATATTCCATCACGATTTTATATCCATAAAATTCATTTCATCCTTCTTTTTATTTTGCATTTTAATGTTTTTTTGTTTTTTTATTCAACCTGGCTTTCTATTTTAATTTCGAATAGATTTTTCTTTCTTTTTGTTTTACTTTATCGACGTGATTTTATTTCTGTATTTATATTGCTAAATTTTGTTTTATTTTTATTTAGATTTTTTTTGTACTGAAAGAAATATCATCATGATATTAAATTATTAAACTACGTTTCATTGTTTCTAAATGAATAAAGCCGTGGAAAATTATTTAAATTTTGAAAAATAATTTATTGATGAAAATAAAATTTTAAGAGGTACGCTTTTTTTGCTTCTTATCTGCAAATGAAAAATAAAATGCATATAGCTGTTTCATTGTCACATCTTAAGGTAGAATAGTGATTATCTAATGTTCGAACTAATTCAAAATTTCGGATAAACGCTAGTTTTAATTTCATCATTTGACACAAATATGTAAAACGTGCTTAGAATACCCGTTCTAGCATGTGGCAATAAATATTTAGTCCTTGGGTTGAGGGAGATGAAGATTTTGGATATGCACTGTAAAATCTAAAAAATCTAAATTTTAACATTAGAGATTAGCAAAATTAAGAAAAAAAATTAAAAAGTTGTTCAAGTTCAAATACTTAGTACTTTCTTGAATAAATACTTGATATAATAATATTTGTAAATATCTTGATATTAATTGTTTCTAAAATAAGAATTATGATTTTTTTATATAATAGAGTTGTTACTAAATTCACGCTTAAGTGAAAAATATTCATGGAGCAAGATCCTCTGTGTACTTTATGGAATATCACCGTGTATGAAAATAATTTTAAGTACGTACACATTTTCAGCTCTCGTACACATTCAAATTATTTTAGGAGACATATTCTAAAACTACTTTAACCTTCATATCTTAATAATAATAATAATAATTCTAGATACTATTGTGTTAAAAAGTTTTTAAAAAATCTAGTAATTTGCATGAATCTAGAAACTTTTTTCCATTAATGCAGTTTAAAATATATGACATTAATACCAGCGTTATAAAATATATGATAATTATATAAAAATTAATAAACTCTCCATGTAAAATAAAATTTTATTCATTGAGCTGTAAAAAAAATAGCCGTGTAAAAAGGCCTATAATATATCAAATGAGATAGTAAAAATTTGAAAGTGCTAAAATATGAGACAAAATTAAGGCAAATTTTAAAATAATTTGTAATAGTTTTAAAAGACTATTTAAAAGTAATCATCTGCTCTCGCATTTTGAAAGTTGTTAAAAATAAAAAGGAGAAGTGTAAATGTCCATAAAAATGTATTATTTACTAAATGGGCGAGTGATAATTAAAAAAATGGCTAGTTAACTAGTTTTTAACTGGCTTATCATCCCTCGCCGCAACTCAAATGGAGGGAGAGTATGTGGTGAAAGATTATAAGCCAGTTGACATCTGCACTACCCAAGCAATTGCTTTTGTATCGTGGTTATGTTACAGGACTGCGAACCACAAGGTCCCAGGTTCTATCCTCGCTCAATCCAAATTCGCTACGTTGGTGACCTCGGACGATGATCCTTCAACCTTCGTACAGCTGTTGTGGCGCCATCTACCAGCAACGAAAGTCGTCAGACTGACTTGACGCAGCAACCGAGAAATTTCTTTTGTATCATGGTCATGTTACTGGGCTGCAAACCACAAGGTTCTAGGTTCTATCTTCGCGCATTCCAATACGCTACAATTTCAATCTTTTTACTTAGTCGAAGCCATATTTAATAGCGCAGTTAATCGCTCTAGGCGCTAAGGAACATGTATAGAAATTTCATTCGATTCTATGAAAAATTGTATCAAGATATGGAATTGTACAAGGTTTACACAAACGTTTAATTTTATATATATAGTTTAATATACTCACTGTAGTTAAAATAAGCACAATGACTTTTTAAAAATCATCTGACTTCCATCATAAAATAGATTTTATAACTCAATAACTTCAATTAAAATAATCATTGCAATTTTTCTTGTTTCATTTCACTTCATATTTGTACAAATCACGATTTTATTGTGGTTCTCTAAAATAAACATTTATTTGTTATTTGTCTTTAGCAATAGGAAATTCAATCTTATAGTCGATTATAGTGTATAGATGATGCTTTCATTAACATATTGTTTTGCAAACTTAATTTGTAAATTTCTCATAAAGTAGAATACTTAGAAAACAATACCTCAAATGTAGAAAAGAGAGTTTGGGCAATTGGTGGGCAGTTAAAAATATCAAAATTTAGTAAAAGACGTTTGAAAATAAGCTCCTACAATCTTCAGATACCAACTTTTGCGCAGACTTTTAATTGATATTAAATATAATCAGTAACAGATGAAGAAAATAATTACTAACTTTATAGAGAATGTCACTCTATTTTGAAACTGCACGAAACAAAAGAATAAAATTTCGCCTGAAGTTCTAGCTTACATTATTATTTAGAATAACGAAAATTGGAAATAATCAATCAAACAATACTATGAACGATACTTTCGTAATCAGGCAAACAATGAATTAAAAAAGTATTCAGAAATCAGAGAAACTTCATTTGACCTGAAGTATTCCAATAACAACTTCTCCACTGAATACCGCTTTTCAAAACGAAACTATTAATGATCCGTTGATTATAATCCAACAACTCTCTATCGAAATTTGAAAATAGTTTATTCAAATCTCGAGCGATCCGAAATTTGTAATCTTTCCAAAAGATTCTCTTGTCCGATTCAATTATCTCTCGACTTCACTTCCAGTTAAGGTAGATTCTTATTGGCTCGTTCAGGCATCGGGTTCATTACGTAGTCCAAAAGTCGGGGATGAAGCCAATCAGGCCTAAGGGAGTCTTCCTCCGCTTTTCTACCGGTCCTTGTTATTGCCTTCATTACAGCGAAGTTAATCGAGGAAGTTGATATACAATATTAACTCATTATAAACACAGGACCCGGATTTCGCCGGAGATAATCACTGTTGCTTTTAAAAGTTGTTGTCTGATACAGTAGGTTTGTAGCAGGGTTGGTTGTAGCCTTCTAATGAGCTGTGGCGTTATTCATTAGATGAGGATTCATTGGTCACTTAACCGAGGTATTAAACGTGACTAGAGGTTTTAAGAATGTTTAAAGATGAAATTCAACCATTTCCTTGAAATAGGAATGAGATTACTCTTAGTAATAAGTTTTGTCTGAAGCAGAAAGTAATATTAATTGTTCAATGTTTTGATTACCAGTTCGAATAAAGTAGTCGAATTTTCTAAATTCGAATCCAGGATGATATTTAGAGAACTTTGGTCTGAACAAATCTGAAATATATGAAAATAAATATATACAATGAAACATAAGAGACAATGAAATGTTAGTTAATTTGAAAATTTAAGAGGAAATATAAAAATTAGGCAATGTTTATTGTTTGCTCTATTTTCATTTTAATCTGATTTATGATTTGTCATAAGTCATAAAATAAGAGGGAATTCTTTTTTTGGCTTTGACGATTTGGTAACTAAAATTCATAACGTGCTCACTTTTTGAGAATTAATAAATCATTTTTTAACATGCATGATTTTTAAATTCATTAGAAAACTTGCCAGGCTGGAAATTTATTGAAAGACGGAATATATTTTCAATATGGGAATGAGAATATCATTATTTATATGGGCATAAATTAATTTTATGCCCACGGAATGGATTTAAATTTATTTATGTTATGAATTTAAATTTTCCATATTATGATTTTAAATTTATTTAGTTTAATAAGTATTATAATGAGATTTTTTTCTTGTCAACTACTTGTTCTTCGTGGCGATCGAAAATATTTAAATAAGAGATAAAAAAAACTGCCAAAATCAGGTGTTAAGCAAAAAATTCTGGTCATTTTATTTTATTCCAAACTAGAAAATATTATTTTCAGATCGAAACGAAATCTCATATATGAAACAAAATAAATATTTATATAAATAAATATATATGTTTACTTTTTTAAGCTGAAGGTGATAAAGTGGATGATGTAGGAAAAAAAATTTTCATCTATCAAAGTGCATTTTTTAATCTTAAAAATTCATCATTTCAGTGATAAACATTTCCTATCCTGATTCATACTTTTATGTAAAACACGAAAGAATGTTTCTCTAAAATATAATGAAATTATTCTGCATGCAAATATCATAAAATAAAATACCTAAGGTCCTTAAGGCTCAGTCATAGTGTATAGAAGAATAGAAGACAAATATTAATCTTAATGTATGTAAGTATTTGACCAGCAAGCGCAGGTTAAAAATGAAAAACCATCATTTCGATTTATGTGGCATTTTATTCAGAAAAAATATCTTAAGAATAACAATAAAAAAATAGAATACCTATAGTTGCCAATGTGAAGAAATTTTGTTAAGCAAATTTGTTCAGTTCTATTCAAACTCTTTATTTAATAAAACATTGTTGGAGAAGAAGAGTATTCTAAATTAGGTCTTTTTTTGATGCTAAATGATAGTTTACATACATTATATAATTAATAAATAATAATTTAAATTATATAAAAATTCCAATACATCTTTGAAAAAATTTAAACTCTCAATTTCTTAAGTTCCTTTTGTCTTCTTTATAGATACAAATTTATGAATGTCGACCAATCAAAGTCAACAACATTACACCTGAGTAACAATTTTTTTTAAAGTCACGAAGATTGGGTGATGTACTAGACATATAATTACATGTGAAATGTTAGGAAAACAATTTCTTCATTGAAACATTTTCTGCGGGGATTGTATAAGTAATTAAAGTTTTTGATTTTTTATTATCCCCTTCTACAGAAACTAAGGATTTTTTCTCACACTTGCTCACTTTAGTTCATGGAATTGGAGGTATTAGCTTAAATAAAATAATCAGGGAATAAAAGCTTGCTCCACTTTCTTGAAACGCATATTATAAACACATTAAGTTGAAACTTTTTACTAATTTTATTTGCTTTTGCTTGATAAATGAATAAAAATAATTCTACAGTATCTCTAGAATCAAAATGAAGGGTTTTTTTCAATTATAACAGTAATGTAAAATTTTTAAAAAAATTTGATGTCCTTTAATATTACGAATTGAATGGCTGTACAATTCAAGGCTATTATTTCCTATAATTCAGCCTGCGTCGTAGGATTTTGTCGCTATCTCGCATTGGCTCCATATGTTGATTGCATGATTTTATGAGGTCTAAATGGCTCAAAAACCATTTCTGATTACGCAGCTCTAATCAGAAGGTATGTTCAAACATATAGTTCATAAAAAGGTGAATGATCATATTTCAAAAGGTTAATTAAAAATTCTGCTCAATGTTACAAATACTCCATTTGCTACTAAGCATAAAATTCTATTGCATAGGTTTGGAAACATTAAAAAGTGCGCAATTCTTATAAAATAGGGGGGAAAACCCAATAATTTTTAAAAAGACAAATAGACGAGGATGAGACACTGTATGAAGGATGTCTTTCAAAATAATGCGGGAAAAATGAAAACATTTAGTTCGTTGAGAATTAAAATGTGGACAGTGTATAAGATTGTGCCAAACTGTCAATAGGTATTCGCATATTGCACATCGAAGGAAAAATAACTCCATAAGAAGAAATCGTAGGCCTTAAAATGCAAACGATGCCATTACCTTTTACCGTGACTACAAAAAAATCCACGATGAAGTTATTAATTTGTCCCTCAACGAAAATGAAAATTCTAATGAGTTCAATGAGACCTTCCATTGTTTTGGATAAGCCAGGATGTTTCACACACATTATCAAGCACTCACAATGAATTCAATACTCTTACATGATTTAAATGCACCGATTTTAAGAAATTATAACTATTATAACCACTGGTCCAATGTTGGATGTATCTTTCTATATCATCATGTTTTCTTCAGAAAGTGGTTCACTATATGGTTTCTAACAATATCCGTAAAAAAAAACAATTTTCGAAAGCTTTGTCATCATTTTATGACATTGGTACGATACAAGGAAACGCCATAATATATTGTTACGAAATTTTCTTTACCGGGGTTCGTTTGGATAGTGGGAGTGATATGGTGTGTAGAACGCTCAATTAGCAGGCAGAAGTAGAATAAAAACAACGACGTTTATTTACACGAGGACAGCACAAAAGCGACAACTATATACAGCACGGAAGACGATTATCTTCACCCGAGACGTGTAGCATACAACAGCAGCATACAACCAGAATCTACTGCAGACAGTAGCGCACAGCTCAGTTCAGCACGAGTTTGACTCCGTCGCTACTCACCGTCGCTTACGACTCCTCCGCTCCGTCTTCAGACTTCTCCGACTCTCGAACTCCTACTGCCTTCTATCTTCGAACTCGGACTACTGGCTTCGTCGTCTCCTTCCTACTTGACTTCTCTGGCAGTGCAGCCCCTTTTATAGGTCTCAGGAGGCGGGGCTAGAAGCCTCTCAACCAATCAGGAACGTTCGAGGCGTATCTCGGTTCCTACTGGACGGATCGGGAAAATTCTCGAAGTTTCGGGTATTATCTATTTTGGCGCCAAAGTCGCCAAATTCGTCGCCAAGTCGCCAAATGATCGCCAAGTTTGTCGCCAAGCTCTGGGACTTCCGACGCGCTAGTCCCATTCAGATGACTGTAAAACTTTCTTTCTATTGATGGAACAAACTATGCTGGGAAGCCGAATTGCAGGTTTGTAACAATATATTAAACAATCTAATTGCATTCTTCAAAGTAATGAGATATTCAGTTTGTATGATAATTTTCTTTTACTTACTGGTTAAGAAAGCCGCTTATTATATAGATGTCATGTACTTATATATTTTTATCATTTAGAAATATGGAAATGTGGAGGAAATAATTGATTAAAACAAAATGTAGATTAATATTTCTACATTTTTTTCAGGGTTGCGAAAATCGTAGGCAATTATGAAGACAATGGATCTGAAAGTCGGCCCTTCGTTTTTGTTGCAGGTTTTTGCTGTCTTCAAAATAGCTTGGTAAGTGTGAATTATTATTATTATTATTTTTTTGCTTTTGAAATTTCAGTTCTGATTGCTGCCTTCTCCTGAAACTAAAATGAAAAGCTCTTTAAAAAGTTTTTTTTTTTGCTTTTGAAATTTCAGTTCTGATTGCTGCCTTCTCCT
>JAPMOR010024059.1:55753-76821 GCA_026543865.1 Argiope aurantia
ATTTATTAGTATTAAATTCATTTATTAGTATTAAATTCATTTATTAGCATTATGGTTCCCCTTTAACCACCTGGCTGCTCTGCAAAGTGAAAACTCTTAGTTATTGAGAAATAAACTGTGCTGAATTATGGAACACAGAAAATATATTTTACAACATTGTGAGCAGTAATGCTACTGAAATAAGAATAAGAAATGAAAAGAAGAGAATAAAGGATGAAAAGTTCCTAATATAAAATATCTTGAAAAGGAATTTTATTTTCAGACTTTTAAAAACCAATTTATATCATTTACATTAGGAAGACGATTCTTAAATTTAAGGAACAAAAAATATTTTATTTATTATTTGGCATGATTTTGTACTGCAACAGTAATGGTTATCTGATCATAAATAATAACATTTTTCTTTCATTTTGATTGAAGAAAACATTTTCTGCGCGAGAATAATTTCAATAAAAAAAACGCTTTAAAAATAAACATTTCTGATATGTATAACTTCCCAAACTATATTTTATCTTACTAAAAAAATAATTTTAGCGAAACATTAAAGACATTAATTGTTCGTTTATTTAAATTTTCTTAATACATTAACGATTTTATTTTCATCGTTTTCATTTCGTGCATTAACCCTTTAAAGGGCCATTTTTTTTCTAGTCATATTATGTTGAAATATTTTTAGGCTTGGAATTAGAATAAGAAAAGTGATTCATTTAGCTTATTAGATAAATTTAATTTGATTAATTAATTAAGTTGGTTAATTAATAATTAAGTTACAAACCAAGACACATTATTTTGTGTGGGATAAAGAACTAAAGCATCTAAGTTTCTGTATTTCTAAAAAAATTTGTTAGAACTTATGCCAACCTACATAATTTCATACAAAGATTGATACATTTGGTGGGAAGCATACTTCCCACGGCCTTAGAAAGGTTAAACAAATTCATACAAAGTCTAACACCATTCAGAAATATGCCCCAAAAAACTATTTTTAAGAAAAAAAACATTTTAATATCTCCATTTCAAATGAATAATAATCAAAAAGAACTTTCAACAGATTCTTTTGCATAGGAAAATCCTGGTGGACTTTTTATTAATTTTTTTTTCTTTACAATTTATGTGACAAAGATTCTAACCGTGTTTTGAATGCCAATAAAGCTAATAAATAACTAAATAATAATAATAAAAAAACCCTTCGTTCGCATTATCTTTTTTTCATAATTCTTATGAGATTATCACCAAAGAATGTTTTTTTTAAGAATATGTAATAATTGAATTGAGTATATTATTTTTCTCATAGGTCTCAGAGCTTAGAATTTGACACCATTCTTCCCGATAACCCCCAAGAATACGACAACTTACAACCCCCTAAGCACAAAGGTAAGATGTTTGTTTATGTATAGATATTTAATGGATTTTTTAATCATTACTTACAAGAATTGGTACTTAAAATAATTATTTCCATTTAATGGTGATGAAACTAAAAACAAATAGAAATATGATAATGGTGATAATACTAAAAACAGATTTTTTTAAATCAAAAACACATAAATCTAATTTTATAATTAAAAAGAAATAAAGAATGCATATTGTGTTGTAAATTAAATGTATACTTCTAGGAATTAATGAATTGCATTTTAACCTAAAGAAATTAGAATGTGTATTTTAAAAATGGTTTGTAAATGAAATTGTGCAAAAGAATTACTATTAAAAATACCATACACAGAAGTTTTAAAATATGTATTGTTTAAGTTCTACAAATATATAAAATCAGAATGAATATTTATCCTTTATTAATGATTATTATATAAATGTTATTTTATAATCAATATTAAATTTACATGCACAAATTCTTATTGGACCTTTCTTTCTTGAGAATGAAAAGGACTTTAAATTGCTGAAAAGCTTAAATCATAAATTTGTCAAAATTGTACATTAATTCATACCTACGCAATAACAGTGCAGATTAAATTATTTAAATCAATCGAATATTTTAAATTTTGTAGAAATAGTTAAATCGGTTTTTGAGATTAATAATTTGGAATTCTTATTTATAGCTTTGTTCTTTTTAAAAAGATTATTTGTTTCCCAAACGGATTTAATGAAAACCGCTATTTACTCCTGAGTGTTCTAATGATTCTATCTTGCACTTTTAAAAATTTGAATTCATTCTTGTAGCCATCAATCATTCTCAACTGAAAGTTCATCAAAAGATACTTTTGAGAATTTTCATTTTTAATGCAACTTTCACTTATTTCTTTGCATACGATAAAATGTAATATCATGAAAAACTAATCTATACCATTTCACTTTAAAAAAATAGTATTAATTTTTCAAAAAAATCATAATATGATCAACTATTAATCATAACATAAAAATATAAATGCACCCGAAGTAAAAGGTTTATATAATACAAATGAAATATTGCTACAAACATTATTAAGAGTAACTCATTTTTAACGAAAATTTGTTCCATAATTATTTTAGGCTAAATTGCATCATGCTTTATCTTCTTATCTTCATATGAAAAACTTATATCGCTCGTTTCACAAGAAAAAAAATTCTGAAATTTCATTGCTATTCGAAGTAAAGCATTGATAATAAACAATCAAACCTTTAACTATTTCGCCATACTTAACGTGAAATAATATATTAATACCAAGTTTGTTTCCAAAATATATATAAATTTTAAATTTAGCCAGGAGCTTTAATTTATTTATACATTACTTGTAAACTGCTTTGGTTACCTAAAAGTGATTATCATTTAAGTTTTAATTGCATTTATTGCTTATACGACAGAGCTATGCAATTACTTGAATATTCGCATTATAACATAATTCATAAATATATTTTAGATAATAATTCAAGAAGAGGAAATAATTGAAATTATATATTTATAGTTACTTGGTGAAAATTCCTGGTATTTAATTGTTATTAAATGAAAGATAAAATTTTAAACTTATTATGATAATATTTCGCATGAAATATATTTTATTTGTAATGTATTATTGGCGCAATGATGATTTGGAGAAACATGTTTACTATTGCAGTAATAAAAATCACTGCATCGATGAATGCTATTTATTTCAACTTAATTCATTATACGCATATGCTCATGAATTATACAATACATTTTTAATACTGCGTCTCAAGTGCTTTTACCTAATACTTAAGGTAATCGAAGAGATAAAAATTGGATTCAAACTGAAAATAAGATTATATTTCATTTAATGAGTATTGAAGTTTTGTATATTTATTCTATTGCTAAATTTCTAATCTGATATAAATATATCGATTGGACATTCCCCCTTAGAGCTAAGATTATTTTCTATTTATATAAATTTCTTTCTGAAATCATGAAAATTTTAATGAATTTTTTATTGATAGAATTTATTTCTATTGAGTTTTCATTCCTAAAAATTTCTAATTAAAGAAAATAAATATTTCACCATAAATGGTTATTTAAAACCCAAAACATAAAAAGTAATGTAGCGATATTTTAACTGAATTCCATACCATTTTCGTCTAAAATGCTGGGCAGTGAAAGAAATATAGAAATAATATAGAAGAATTACATCAGCATATTAAAAAACGAGGGATTAACAATTGCTCATATTAAAAGAATTGGTTCTAAATGTATATATTTTTCTATAATATATATTCTGTGATTCATAGAAAGTGAGAAATAACGCAAGTTGACAGAACTCTTTGAAAGATTTGTCCAAAATTGTTAAGACTTGAATTAGATATTTGTTTGGTATGACACAGTTAGTGCAATCGCGCCTGCATATATTCTTTCT
This sequence comes from Argiope aurantia, assembly GCA_026543865.1. Lineage (NCBI taxonomy): Eukaryota > Metazoa > Arthropoda > Arachnida > Araneae > Araneidae > Argiope > Argiope aurantia. The sequence continues at coordinate 59,548 of JAPMOR010024059.1, forward strand.
ATAATGCATACTTTCTATAATACATACATATATATTCTTTCTATAATACATATTCTTTGATTTCTATAAAATAAGAAATGACGCAAATTGACAAAACACATTGACGAGCTTATCAAAAAATTGTTAAGATTTGAATTAGTTATTTGCTTACTATTTCAGTTAATGTAATCGCGCTTTAATGATAAATTCAGCTCTTTGCTAGCGTACTGTGAAATTTTAGCGTATTTGTCAAGCGCGTTCATCAGATATGCAAAGTACATTCGCTTTGGATAATGAGGATGAAAAAAATAGTGGTAATTGAACATAAAGCAAAAGTTTGTAAAATTTCTTCAGTAGCATTTGATCAAGCAAGTGTGTAGTGAATTTTTTTTCAAGTAGATGAAATGCTTTCCAGTGGCATGATTTCTTCTTTTTAGGGTGGTGAGTGAAAGGATAAATTAGTTAATCCTGTGAACTTATCATGTTATAACATATTTAGAACATGGTAGACTACTGAAGAAGTGCGTGCTTTCGTCTTAAAAAGCCACTATTCATTATTACAAAAATAAATAAATAAAAGTAAAATAATTTTTATAAAAGCAATAAAGGAAATATTCGAGACATGTTGTTTGAAGATTTAAATTTAAAACGGTTTCTGCATTTCAAAAGTTTGTTTTTGCTTCGAGACAATGGCAAACAAATCTCAGAGACAAAATTTTCAGTCTATGAAATACTTAGAAATTTTTTTGAAATAGATGCTACAGATGATGAAACGTTGTTTAACATATCCTAAGCAAAATGACAAAGATTAGAAAAAAATTTTAAAAATTCATCACAAACCAAAAAGTATTAAGACTAGTAAAAGTATTTTTAGATATTAAGTGTTCTCTGCACAAAATATGTGCTTAAAATGAAATTATTTAAATGTTTTGATGCGTTTGACATGACCCGAATTATCACTTTCGTTTGGATGGCTATAAATCATTGGAATAGAAATAATTTATATTTGTTACATTTCTACTCGATCCATCTAACTGCTCATAAATTTTTGCCAGAAAATAACATATATGTGTTGAATCCTTTAATGCATTGACATCTTCATATTTCTCATTATTATCAAAAAATGTTTAAACTATTGTTACGGAAAATTAATCTAAATTTCGAGCGCCTGTAGTTATACGGTGACACAGACACCAGACCTCAATGACAAATAACAACGTTTATTGACACGAATACACGGGCGACAAAACACAGCCGAGAAGCACATAAGCAATACAGATCAGCAGACTTAGAACAAGTAGCAGCCCACAAATAGTAATCGGTAGCTAACAACTAGAGCACACATAGCTGCCAGGCAGAAATCAGCAAGAGGAGAGAATCCATGTAACCATTCACTATGGTCTCTCCAAACACCTGCTATTCTCCATTGTCTCCTTGCTTTAGCTGCAAGCAACTGCCAACTGACAACGACTGGGGCTTAGTTGGACTCATCCAACTAATGCATCATTGACTCAACACACACTCACTATTCCATCGATTTCAGTTTGAACTGTCGGCCTTTTGTAACTTCCGGGGCAGGGCGCAGAAGTTTCTCGAAAAATAAAGCATAATTATCCTCCAAATGATTCTATTGCCAAAATTCCTATAGATTCTAATATTCTCTATTTTGTCGCCAAAGCCGTCAAATTCGTCACCAAGTTGCCAAATGGTCGTCACGCCGGGGGTCATTGATCAGCATTTAATAGAGCTGACTGCAAAACAATCTTACCTATGATGAAATCAACTGTGTTGGGAAATATATTATAACCTAACAATAGTCTGATTGTTAGGTTAGTGATTTAATACCTAAGTTAGAGATTTAATACCGGACAATATTTTACTTACACGAAATTTTGGTCTGTGATATCTTTGATTTATTTCGAGAAATTCTAAAATGTGGAAAAAACATTCAAATAATTATTAAATCATTATATTAAATGTATTGAAGTCCAAAATATTTATTCAGTTCAGTTGTTCAACATTTATTCAGTTCAGTTTATTATATTACTCTTCATCTATATTTGATTTAAAACATAATGAAATTTATACATTCATTTCTAAAATATCGAATGGAGGGAGTATCCAAATATAGAGCTTGTATCAATTTACAGAAATTATTCCATTACGTAAGTATTCTCAAGCTTTAATAGATTTCTAAGACACATATTTTTTTACCGACTGCAAAAGTATTATGGCATGGAACCATCTTTAGAATGTATAATAAATTACTAGCAGCAAAAAAATATGTAAAAATTCAAAATTGAATTTCGGAGATGCATCTTAAAGTTAAATATGATTCGAAGTAATATTAACAAAACGAAAGCTCTCTTTTTTTCTAAAAATATCAATTCAAAATGGAACCCATTCATTTTAAAATATTAAATCTGATTCGAAGCAATTTTTACGATACATTAAGTAATGACTTTTAAAGATAAAAAAAGACCAAGATGTCTCCTTTTTCAAAGCTTAAAAATGTTCTATTTCTTTTTTATCAATCAAATAAAGCGATATAGAAAGATTCAGCTTAGATCAGGAAGAAAATTGTATTTTATCCCTCATTTCATTCACTGCGCTATTTGGAATTCATCCGTATAATGTTATCTTGAAAGATTTATTTTTCCAATTTAGATTCATCAAATACGTGGCTACGCTAATGAAAATCAAAATTTGAAATAAAGAAATGATCTCGTGCTTCACAAGAGTATTTAACAAAAGCAGAATTTTTTTTTAAGAAATCATTTACAAGGATATAAAAGCTGCATTGTGGGAAAATAAGAGGGGTGAGGTTTGTTTGATTTCCTTAAACACTCCAATTAGTATAGCAATTATTTATCAGTTATAGTACGCATGATCGGTTTAAAACAATAATCGAAACATAAACAGATAACAGAGTTTGTTTCTAACGTATATTATTGCTCGTTTGGCCCTGTTTTGGCGGTTTTCAGTATTTTGTGAACCTGCAAAATGCGCAATACTCGGCCACTCTTTTGATAAACTGGCCAGTTTAGTTTCACATTTTAACATATTCTTAACATGCCGATCATTTTTGTAAAGATTTATCTTATTTATTTTATTAACTTTGTGAAAATATATTTTATTTAAGTTATTTCCTGTTACTTTGAATCTGCCAGCATCCATGTTCGCACACAATATGATTGAAGTAGTAATTCAAAGCTTGTAAATATTTTATTAATTGAGTGCGTACAGAAACACAGAAATATCATTAATTATATTTAATAAAATCTTAATATAATTCTAATAGTTTATATTTAATAGAATTTGTATTTTGTTTTATAAATTTGCTCTTTTAGGATTTTTTTTAATTCATTTTATTTGTGGCCCTTTGCTTAGGCCAGTGACTTTAGTCAGTTGTCTAGACGTTATATAATTATGCTTTCTTTAATATTGGATACTTCGTAATGTTTCAAAGTTAAAATTTAAATAGCAAATTTTATATATACGACACCGTTAATCTTTTTGCAATCATTGGTTGAAATAGAATCAACTGTTTTACGGCGGCTTCTCGTAAAATGCAATCAACTTTGTTTAGCAAACTGTAGCAAGCAAAAATATCATATAAGAAAGAAAATAAGAATTAGGAAAATTTGGCAGAAGAATATACTAGAAAGAATATGAAGAAGGGTAATTTTATCATAGAAAATTTCATCGACTTCCTTGCTTTCAGTCTAATACTCATACTGATTTAGATGTTAAAAAGAAAATCTTCACTTTAAGTTCAGTTTATTATATTAATATCGCTTTCTAAAGCAACGCCAGAGCTCTTTTGGGAATGTCCTCGTAATTTTGAACAGCTATCATATGGCGAAGAACTAGCATCCCTCTCACCAAACATCCGCACCACAGAAGCCTTTCATGGCGTTAAGGAACCATTATACTTTTAGTTCCTGAGTTCTAAAAATTTCATTTTCAAACTGTACAGTCATACATAAACCCAAGTAAATTTATTCTTTTACGAAGACGAAAATGAGATTTCAATTGATCTCTTTCACTTTTAAGAAAGAAAACTCACGAAAATTTTGTGAATGTAAGATATGACAATTTAGAAATCAGCCATTTTTTTGTAACTGTAAATGGAATAGTCTTTGTGTAAAATGAAATCCATTTCTAATTTTCAACAATACTGGTGTGCAAAACTTAAGCAACAATGTAAATTTTAAGCTGGTAGCCATGAAATTGCCGAAAAGGGGTTATTGCGATTAGTACAATGAACACGCAATTCAGTATAAAGGTGATGTGTATGAAAATGTCAGGAATAAAACAACATAGGCGACGTAAGTGTACGCAAAGCGCATACAGTCGGTGCGCACTGCTCAAAACTACAAGGAAAAGGGAGGTGCAACTAAAGATATTCGCTGCAAGTGCAAGTGAAATTCAAGTCAGTTCTTTAGTGAAATATGGTTAGAAGAAATCTCCTTCACGACTTTACACGTGGAAGAATGATCTGAAAGCTGGAGGAGTTGCGCAGTTTGACCAGTGTAGCTGAAGAACTCGGAATAAAAAAAAACGTCGTTTCGCGTGCTTCGAAAGCTTTCCAAACCACAAGTACAGTAGTTAGAAAGGTTGACGGTGGCCTCCCTAGGAAAACAATTGTAATGGATGACCGATATATCATCCTGCAGGTGAAAAGAGCCCAATAGCAGTCAGCAAGTGCCACTGTTCAGCAACTATGTACAGCAACAGGGCGACAAGTGTTGCGGCTTACTGTGGCCAGATGCCTTCACAAAGGTGGCCTATTTGTCACCATCCTAAATGCTGCATACCTTTGAAAATTGGCCATCGGTGGCACTGTTTAGAATGGTGTAAGGAGCACAAAAACTGGACATCTCAACAATAGAGTCATGTCCTATTTACGGATGAGAGTCGTTTCAATGCCACAAGAGATTATCAATGCCAGTTGATTTAGAAAGGTCGGGACATGGTTTCATCCTAGTAACATTATGAAAAGAGACATCTAGAGTGATCCTGGAGTTGTCGTCGGGAAGGCATTATGCTGAACGGTCAGTGAGCTCCACGTTTTCGACAGAGGTTCTGTAACCAGAGATCGCTATTTAAAGGAGTTGATCCTTCTCTATGTTCGTTTGCTCCGATGCGCTATAGGACAAGCCTTCGTTTTTATGGATGACAATGCACGGTCACACTTGACTGCTGATATTCAGAAGCTACTGGAAAGTGAAGATATAACTCGAAAGGATTGGCCAGCATTCTCTTTTGATTTAAATCCCTTAGACCATGTGGGAGATGCTTTGGGGAGACGTCTTGCAGTAAGATTACATCCTCCTGAGAACATCCAACAACTGAAACAGATGTTAATTGAAGAATAGGCAATCTTACCTCAAGAACGTTTGGACAATCTGATGCTGAGTATGGAGAGACGGTGCAAAGCAAAAATTTCAGTAAGAGCCTATCTCATACCATTCAGTTCAGTCTATCTCATACTAAGGAACATCTGCTTGCTGTTCTTCCTCTTGGACAGATAATCATTTGCAGCGATACTGTGAGTTCAATAAAGCCTTTTTTTGTTTTATTACATATTATATGCATTGCATTCAGTTTTGCGCAATTATGCTTCGTCATCGCGCAAGTACAAAATGCTGTCTCTTATTTCTGAATTTCATGTCTCTCGGATGAATTTTCGTGAAGTTATGGCAAAACACGCACCTGCTGCTTACGTTTTGCATGCCAGTGTATATGCTACATAGGAGGAGAACTTTAAAACGCTATACAATAAAATAATTACAGTCTAATATCAGCACATTCTATTTGAGATCCATAGGCATACGTAATTATGTCATTCGCAAGAAGTAGAAGAAGGCAGACATATTTCTTATCAAGCTTTATATTTTTTAATAAAACTATAGTAGAATTTTACCATCTCACTATATTCCAAATCTTAATTTGAACTTCATACATTACCCGCACCGACGGCACATGGAATACATTTCGTTCAATCTACGCATTACCCACATCACCACCAACAGGATATTTCACTCACGCTCACATCACAACCACAAATACATTTCTCTGATTCTACGCATTTCTCATGTCACCACTACCAGGACATTTATCTCACACCAAGAATTAATCACATCAGTCATTATTCCCATGACCAAAATCACTATGCCTAAAAGACATTTCACACAAACAACACATTACACAAATTCTCCCCAAAGACAAACTATGCATTACTCAAACAGTTATCCCTCTTAAAGGCAGTTAAAACAAATCATGCATTATCCAAATCAGTCGAATCTCAAAGAATTTCACACAAACTCTGCATTACCCAAACTATTACAAAGACAGTTTACACAATCCATACAGGCATGACGTTTCCATTCTTCTCATACATCTCACGCCTTTACGAAATAAGCACAATCCTCACATTCACATACTATCCACTCCATGTGAATCCAGTAATATTTCCATGCATCCACCCACTCCACCGAGACGGAAGCCAAATTTATAGTTCAGCATATTATACTGTCTCGATTTACGCATAAATTTCATTCCTATAAAAGCCTTATTCTAAAAAGCTTGCTTTTCATTCCACGCTAAAAGCATCACATCACTACTGCAAAAATTCTTATTGCACTCATTTATCACACGCGTTGTAGCAACATAATCCTCTTCGGAAATTGCTATACATTTCCTATGTTAAAGAATTTTTTCCTACATATTTTCTTGATCAGAACAAATATGTTTAAATATGATTGCATGTTTCGATCCAATTCCCGGGAAATACCATATGATACATGAAATTTTACTTGCAATCCTATATATATTACACCCTGAATATTTCACCAGATCCATTTCTGTATTTCAGAAAGGTTACATATGCAAAAGAAATGCATATGAAATGCAACTGAAACATATTATCACTTCAATTTCATAGTCAGCAAACAACCGAACCTATACAACTATTAATCTCATCTAAATGCATATGTTAGTGTTACAAAATATACGACGATTTGAAATGTGTTTGGAATTCGAGAGCTTTCAGCTACATTTCAAAACTGATATGGATCCAGAAGAACTTAAACATATTTGTTTTATTTTCACACCAATAAATGATTGAAATTTGTGACTAGATGAAAAATTGTCAATTTCAGATTAGAAATAATTTTAGAAAACATTTGATTTGTGATGAAAAATAATTAAGAGACTTCAGTCTTGTGATAAAATAATATCTTCTTGTAATATAATAGTTAAGGGATAGATTGACAAGTAAAAAATATCTTACTTTAATAAACGTCTTTTTGATTTTTTGATATTTGTTACAAGAAAAAGTTGTTACAAGGAAAAATATAGTTCAGATACTGATATAATAATAATTATGTCTTTATCAGTTACTTAAGAAATATTTTTTTTTTCCAATTTTATGAAACTGATACAAGAGTTTCAGCATTAGAGTATAAATATTCTGTAAATTTAAACTTTATAATATCTAACATTTTAATTAAGTTTCAATAATTTCTTTGCTCTAATGAGTAATGGACCAAAAATGAACAGCCAGACTGAAGAAAAATTAATGAAGATTTTTCATAGGAATTAATAACATTTTAGATACATTTTACGACTTTAAGAAATATGATACGATTTCGTTGCTGTATTCCTTATTCTTAGAGAATAAGTTTTAAAATATTTTGTACTTGCCATATTTCTTCAAGTTTTTAAATATTTTGAGGAATTACTTAGTAATTCCTCAAGATACTAAGTACTTGAAGATTTTAGTAATTAACCACATATTAAATACTTTTTAAAATTTCATAAAATACGACAAGATTTAGCTGTTAAATTCCTTATTCTTAGCAAATTGTTTTAATATTTTGAGAAATTTCTCTTATATATCTATTTTATGAAAAAAATTTCCTCTAGGATTATTTTTTTAAGATTTTTTTAATTATCTCACATTTATATTTGCTTATGCCCTTGAAATTGATATTCCTATTTTTTAATGTATGTGTAATAAGGTACTTCATCTATATTTTTAACTATTATTTTGATATAGCAAATGTTTGCATTCTATACAAAAGAGACTTTAGAAAATTTCAAATATCAACCAATTATTCAATTAGTCTTAAAGTATTTTGAATATCTTGATGACTAATAATGAGAATAAATTTCCACATTTTGCTCATTTAGAAAAAAAAAATCCTTAAAGCTTATTTAAAACTTTGAATTTTAATTGTGACATTAAGCTTATTTTTGAATTTATCAGTAAAATTATAAATTGAATCTGACAAGAACTACAAGATCATGAAAAATCTTTTCTTTCCATGTTACAATATTAACTAACTATTTCAAGATAAGTATTTCCTAGTAAAAGGGAAAAAAATCATATAAATCCTGACACTTGACATTTGTTGTCGCAGATGATTCCAGATCAAGATATAGAAAATCATCAAATTAAATCGGGAACAAGGCACGACCTGATTCAGAATTAAAAAGGGGGAAAAGGCTACCCAAACGAATTCAATATAGCCGAAAAGGATTGAGATCTTGATAGAAAAAAATACCAAAAAAATAATTTCTCTGCTTTTCATCCAAAATTGTTAAATGGTTCTGCCAAGCTCAGAATCAGCAAATGCCGTGTTTGGGGTCAGTAATATCATCACCACTCGCTCCAAAAATGGTTTACGGTAGAAAAGAAAAATCCATTTATTTTTATGATTAAAATTTAGCACTAGTGAAAATCGATTGGATCGTTTGAAAGCGAGGTTCCAGGTTTTGGTTAAAAGTATTATTCTGATAATTTAAAAAAGTGAAAGCGCAATCATTTTGTTATTTTTTTATTCGAGAAAATAAATGTGTCTTTTGGAAGATATTTTTATTTTTGTTTATTTGCATTTAAAAAAAATCCCCACTTGACTTTTTAATACTTCATATTTGTATGTATGATAATATGGATGCAGCTTTCATTTAATCAGCTTTAAAAATCAATTATTTTAGATTTGAAATTTGATTTATTACGTACCTGCGAAATCTTGTAACAATTATCTATATTTTTTTATATTAATGAGTATAATAAATACACCCAGAAGCACTAGAAAACTGATATAGTCACCTATTTGATGGCTGTATTAGTTCCATTCGAAATCATACAGCATACGCTCCCTTAGAGTAGTCAAAATTACCACAAAATGACTTAGCAGGTTTTCTAATAATGTGTGACGGTATCTGTAAGGCAGTTTGTTCTATTTATCATGTTAAAAAGTTTTTCAAATCATTTCATGTATTGATATCCAGGAATTGAGTATAGTTTGGAAGGCACAATTCAAAAGAGTGATCTTGAAGAACTCAGTAGAGACTGTAAACATGTATGGATTAACTCAATCGTGGTGGATTTGTTTAAACTCAATAAAACGCGCACAATATATGAATGAGTACAAGTGATAGGAAAAGTTGATAATGACAAACACATTGTCAAATTCTTCTGACAAGAAGTTCCGTGTCATGCCAAGTACAAGAATTACTAACAATAACAATGTTTCATAACTTCGAAGGTTCTGAATAAATGTGAACCCTATACGCCTCAACCCATAAAAGAATCTTCACCAGACAGAAGATTTTCGTATAAAATGCGGGGCTCTTAGCTTCATGGATTCATATAATCTCAAATAATATCTTAAAAGACCCTATCTAATCTCCTAATATTATAAAAGTTATCCTGGAATTTTCAGAATTACGACCATACGATTCGGCGTATTTCCTACTAACATATGAAGTCATATCCAGGACAAGTCTTGCAATGTCATCTGAATTTTCTTAAAGAAACAAGATCATAAAATTATCTTTTGTACAACACGTTCCGAGTATCCCATATCACTTCAACTATTCCTGTCCAAGGATCGAATGATGCAAATCAGACAAGTACTGTGAAAACGCACACAGAACATGAATGATATGTACAAGTGAGGCAAATATTGATGTTGATTTACCGGTATCTTGACAGAATCTTCTGTAAAATTATAAAAAAATCATATCATGCCAACTACAAACGTCATATTCTATAAGAGATTTTTTACGAGATTGAAGTGTAATGTTATTAAGTGGTCTAAAGGTTTATAATTCTATGCATATTCCTTGATACTCTTGTTAATCTGTCAGGCTCCGAATATCTTTATAAAAGAACAATAAGCTGTACATTGACACTTACTGATTCCCAAGATTTAAATCTATGGCAGTTTATAAGAGAAGATATGTGGTACTGATTGTACATTGACACTTGCTGATTTCCGAGAATCTATGGCAATTTTAAGCTGTTGATATGTCCTTTATAACCGTCTGTAATCTCCTTCATTCTGATATTTTTTCTGTCGATACTGTTGTGGGGTATTTCTTATTTCACTGGATTTAATAAAATAATTGGGACTGCTATGGAAACCAAGGAAAAATAAATACAAATTAAATCTTTACCCCGGAAATGTTGCGACCCATTTTTGTAGAAAAGATTTCTTAGCCACTTTCCAAATAAATCATATTTTGTATCTGTTGAAACAGAAACGGATGAAGTTACTTCCCGATTTAATGCTTTTATATAAATATCACTACTGCATCATAGTTGATTGACTGAATATTACCCTTAATTAAAGATACTCGTTGTCACCAGATTTTATGGCTTTTCTGTGTGAATAATTTTTTTTAATTATGAAAGGAATGGAATTTTACATTATTAATGTTTTTAGCTGCTGTAAAATAGATAGCTTAGATTTTAATCAATCAACTATGTAGTTGGCTATAAAATATAAATTATAAGTCATGTACAGGAGCCTAAGTTATAGTACTAAACATAATAATAAAAACGAGTAACGATAATAAACATAATTTTATAAAAGGAATCTCTTTTAGATTTTAGTCATGGAATATAAAATCTCTTAAAGAAATTTTATGATTTAATTCCTTAATTAAATTAAGTAGTGATTAATTTCACTTTTAATTAATTTTCCAATCATCTGAATGTAAGTTACATAAGCAAAAGCTAAATTTTTAAATTGATCTAAAATGCTCTGTTCGATTGCTTTAAATTACAGTAAGTATGAGAAATTATAATAGAATTGCATTACTTTTTTCAAAATGGATTGCTTGAAACAGTATATATATGATATATTTTACTCGCAAAATTATCAGATACAGCCTCTAGCATAGAAGAGATAATTATTTCTGAATTTATAATTAGAAGCAGAAGTGCATTTATTTTTTTTCATATTTGGAATTATTATTGAAATTTAAAATTGATTCTACTAATCATATTTCATAACAATGAAAACTATTTAAGAATGTGCATCATGATATAAGGCATTAAATTTTTCTTATTCGAATAATTTCTATCAAATGCTATGTATTAGAAGATATTTTTAAACTGATTTTTACTTCCATGTTTGTATTTGCATTTCTTTGTTACATTAAAGCTTTTTTAATCCACATTTCTACAGAACTTTATATAAATCAGTTCTTAAAATAGCTACTTTGGAAGAAAGAAAAACAGAAAGAGTTTTTTTATTCATTTTTTTCCATGTCCTAAAATGAAAGTTTGAAAAATGTGAAATCCGTTTGAGGAATATTGCACTTTTAGTACTGTAACGACCTGCACGTTTGAAGAAAATGCTTCCAGAAGCCACGAAGATCCATTAGAGGTGAAGAAGTGATGCGTTCGTCTCTTTTAGATTCAATCATTTTAAATTCAAAGAGGAATGACAGCGAATGGCCATTTGGCCATTGCCATTTCCTTGCATGGTTGGATTTGAAAAATTTGGCTGGTAGCTAAATTTTTGGTTTTGGTCATCGAAATTTTATTTTTATTGACAAAATTACGCATTGTATAGCTGACTATCTTTAAAAAATGATTTTAAATTTATTACTTTCTATTATATGCTTGAAGTTTAGTTTGAATAAATGAAAATAAGTGTTAAGTCTGAAAATTTATAGAAAATATTTGATATTAAGTTTCTTTTTATTTTCCGACCAAATGTAGTGAGTTGGAAAAAATGTAGATTTTTCACGAAAACATTGAAAATATATTACTCAAATAATTTTGCTCAATAATATATTGCTCAATAATTTTAATCTCTAACATATTTCTTTATAAAACTGTTGAATTTTTATTTTTGAGTTCAATCTTTGAGAAGTTATATAAATTTATATATTTTTTTATTTTTATTTTCTTAAATTCTAAATATAGAAAATCTATTAAATTCAAAACCCATGCATAGTTTTTCATTCCGATATCCATGTGTTGCGTAATTCTTGAATTACAGAATAAGCAATCTGTCTATTTTTAAAAAGAATTTTTGATCTTTTTATGTAATAAAAATTGAAAATTTCGTGCTAATTATCATTGAACCTAAAAATTTAAAGATTGGTCAGAAATAGGATTTCTACTATATCTCGGGAGCACAACAATACGATTTTTATGATATTTGTAACATTTTGGGGAAATCTTTGATAAACTTTTAACTAGAAATGTTTTGCTGTATAGATATTTTTTGCCTTATGGCATAATGTAGCTTTAATATAGATTTTTTTTCTTTCTGGAATAAGAATTAGATAGAGTACTGTAAACATAAAACAGCCGATCTCAATATTTTGACAAATCTCCACGTTTCGCACCATATTTTTGGCATTGTGTTTATCTGTCCGTCCATACATGTGCATGTTTATCTGTGAAGATGACAATTCAAACCGCTTTGATTTAAAGAATTAAATGAATAAAATTCTATATATATAAATATTCTATATATGTAATGTATAATAATATATAATTCTGGATATATAATTCTATATATAAAAAATTCTATATATATAATGAAAAGAAATAAATTAATTCCAAAACGCAAGGAGCTAGATAGATAAAAATTTGGTATACAGGCAAAGAATTTAAAATATAGATTCTTTTTAATTTTTAAACCACATATGTCAAATTATGGACCATCTGCCGATCTGTATGTTACATTAGATAGACAGATGATTACTGTACGTACGTTGTAGCATGCGTATAAATGGAATATTTCACAAATGTCTTATTTCAATGAAATTCTGTGCACTGTAGTTATATGTCAGATTTTAATGTTAATTCTTCGGCAAAAAGAGGCTCAAAATGTATATTGCTGTGATTGTTTTAATAAAAATAGTAGATTCATGCCAAAAATGTATATTTTGTAACTATCGTTCACCAATGCCATGTAAGGAATTCACGGCTTTATCCAAGGGTCACTTTTTTATGTGAAGGAAGTGGGATAAGACTTTTATTGGATAAATGCACGAAGATTTCGGACAGAAGACTCCCGCTGGCTTCAAATCAAATTCAGACTTCTTCTGTTTAATATATTGTGAAATGAAAAAGAGCGAATCAGAACTGAATATTTAAAATCGGATTTCAAAAATTGTTCTTCAGTATTCTTCGAAAATATAATATATATCCTGAAAAGTATATACAAATGATAGTTATTAAACACTCTTTTTCCTTTTAGGTGAAGCAACCGTTGTACGCTTCCACGTAACTGTTCTCAGCCTGGATACAATAGATGAAGGTTCAATGGTAAGTAATGATTACTTCAGTTATCAGAATTACTTTGCAATGCATATATTTTAGGCATTGTGTATACAGTAGTTTTGCCCTTACATTTAGCAATTAATAATATTTTTATAAAAGGTATTTGTGGTTGGACAATATAGTATTTGATCTAACAATCGTATAATCCGAAGGCACTACTGGGTAATAACTAAAATATCTACTTACAAACAAAAGAAATTTATTTGTTAAAATATTATAACAGCTAACAATTAAGGATGGCTTCTCGATATGGGAAGCGTACAGATATGTACTAATAAAACTGCTCGAGACTATTTTTATCGGTAGAAGACCATCTGGAAATGAAAAAGAGCGCAAAAGCTGCTAGTGGGAGAAAGAGTTCCTTTACAATCTTTGCTGCAAAGATTCATCTTGGAGGCTGACGAAATTTCCAAAACAGATTGGCAGAATTACTAGTAACTTGGATTAACAGAATGGCTAGTGATGTATATCAGCAGAATGACTAGTGTCGTATACTAGCAGAATGGCTAGTGATGTATATCAGCAGAATGACTAGTGTCGTATACTAGCAGAATGGCTAGTGTTGTATATTAGTAGAATGGCTAATGTAGTATACTAGCAGAAGGACTAGATACGTGGATTAGCAGAATGGCTAATGTCATATACTAGCAGAATTGCTAGTGTCGTATACTAGCTGACTAGAGATGTGGATTAGCAGAATGGCTAATGTCATATACTAGCAGAATTGCTAGTGTCGTATACTAGCTGACTAGAGATGTGGATTAGCAGGATGGTTAGTGACGTATGCCAGCAGAATGGCTGGTGCCATATAACAGCAGTATATGGTTTGTGACGTATGCCAGCAGAATAGCTAGAGACGTGGATTAGCAGAATAATTCGTGACGTATACCAGTAGAATGGCTATTGTTTCATTCTATGGATAAATTTTTAATAAAATCTTTAAAAAAGTAAAAATTAGCTAAAAAGAAGAATTTATAGAACGATTACACCAATATTGTGGGTTCGAAGCAATTTTCGAATGTGCGAAAAATAATTTTAATAGAGTAGATAATGAAAGTTTTACATATATGTAATAAGAAAACATTAAAAGACATTATATCTGGAAAAACATGCAGCCATTCCTGGCAATGACAAATAATAAAATTGTACAGATATTTTCAGAGTTTATTTGAAAATAATTATTGAGTATTTGATATAACTATTATATAAAAAAACTCATATTTTTCAATTCTACTAGGAACTAACAATATGCGCTTTCAGAGATTTATATATGCCATCAGAAATTTACCAACAAAGACGTTTCATACTAAAAAAAAGGCTTCAATTTTCTTTATTTACAATTTTTTAATAAACAAGATTATATATTTAATTTACATTTATATGGATAAACACCTCCTTTTTTAATAAAACGTTGCATCGCATTAACTTGAAAGAAGAAGTAGGGGATTTAATATATCACAGAAAGCAATGATTCTCAACTATGGTTACGGTAGTTCTATAAAAAAAATAAAAAAAATATATTCTAATTTAGAAATTATTTAGTTAATGCCATCATTAGCGATTACATCATTACGGTTTTTTATGTTTAAGATGAGAAAAAAAAATTAATAAGATTTTATGCCTTTTTATTGTTTAATTTTCCATTATGAGGTTGTATGTGGAAGTGTTTTAATAATTTTTAAGCTAATTTCACAAATGACACTTAATCCCCGTTATGTTAGTGACAGGCTTTTAAACTAATTCCTTGGAGATTTAATTTTCTCATTAAAATTACTGCAAGGAAAAGGTTGTCTTGTTCATTAACCATGCTTGTAAAATTATTAATATTAACGAATAAAAAAAATTTAAATCTCTATGTAACATATTTGATATGGTAATAAGAAACTGAAGAAATGTTTTTTAGTAACAATATTTTTACTTGTTATGTTTTATTAAGATATTCCGCTATATATTTATCTTTCTGTCGATTATTTAACAACATTTAATTGCAAAACTACTGAAATAACATTAAAAGAACTTCCGTGAGTAAATAATTTGTTAAAATGACGAAGATAATGAAGCAATATCACTGAAGCTTCGTAAATTAGATTCCTTTACAAAATATATTCTTAGCATAATTGTAATGTCCTATTCATCCTCTACTACAAAATATTTATAACATACCTCAAAAATGTAAATTCTTTCATTTTTCTTTATTAAAATATCTGCAGAAAGTTATTTTCTTGAACAGAAAATTTGTGAGATTTTATAATAATTTATAACACACACAGAAAATTTATATACGATAAGGAGCAAACGCAATAGCCGATAAAGGTGATTTAAATTACTTTAAAGTATTTTCTATAAATTATGCCATTCTGTTTTTAAATTAAAGACACTAATGTGTACGCCTAAATCAGTTTTTTTATTATGGAACATATTTTATCGGGATTTTTATTATTTCTAATTTTTTTGCCAATTTCTCTTTATATTTGCATGGCATCATCCCGATTCCGATACAAATGTAATTAAATCGGAATTTCAAAATTTTTACATATAAAATTTTAAAAAAAGAGTATTGAATTTTCTCATTAAAAGCATTGCCAGAAATTATTAGAAAGTGTTAGAGATCATCTTATATAAAATCATTGTTATATTTCCAAAATTATATAAATGTTTGGTTATTTCTCTTATTCCAACATGTATTAAATTCTACCAATGATAGCATGAAGTCTGTTATCGTGTTTGTTAAAAAATCTTATCATAGCTATATCATAAAATAATATTTGACAATAATGCAATTATCGCATAAAATAAATCTTAATAATAATAAAAATACATGTGAATGAATTATATTTCAAATTTTAAGTGAACACAACTTTCTTTTACACAATATGTAGTTTACATCGAACGAATCAAAATGGCAATTTGAAACGGTTAATAAATATAAAAATCAATAAAAATAACTTTAAACAGTATAACTATATTAGCGCGTAGAAAAAACAGGAGATTATTTCATTCTATAAACTTACCGCCAGATGAAACCACTCATATGAAGTCTAAATGAATAACTTATCTTATATTTCAAATATTAAAATGATAATATAACATATTGTTATCAAGAACACAAAATTCCATCATCTTCAAAAATGTTTAAAAGTCTATTTCGAAAATCTAGCTCTCCAAATATAAAAGCAGTGAGGTTAAATTAAAAAATTTGCAAACAGTATAAATATGTATAATCTTTAAATTGTACAATACATTTCAATTTTCAATGAATTTTAGATTCCATTTAATATTAAAACTACAATTTAAAAAATAGCATCGAAATAAAAGTTATCATTTAATTTATTTCTCCTTAATATAGATTTTTATATCGAATTTGGCTGTAGATATATTTTTAATTTCCTTTTATTTTCACAATGGCAAAACTCGCACTAATTTAATTCACATGATAATGGGAAAAATGTTGTAATCAAATTTTGATTTAAATTAACATCGAAATTATTCTGAAAAGAAGAAATTCTGTTTCATGAAAGAAGAGAATATTTCAACAATTATGGAAATTCAAAAAGTCTGTGATTTTTTTATCCCTGATTTACAATGTAAATTGTTCTTGTCTGAAAATTAACTTCACGTGTATTTCTAATATAATATTTGTTAGTTAATATTTTTCATCTCATGTTAATAGATTTCAGAATTATAAAAAA